>OMLC01057267.1:0-12631 GCA_900302585.1 Regalecus glesne
ATATACATATATATATATATATATATATATATATATACATATATATATATATATATATATATGTACACACACACACACACACACACATAAATACATACACACACATACATACATATACATACATACATACATACATACATACATACATACATACATACATACATACATATATATCTGGTAAAACTCACACTTTGGGAAATGATGAGTGGGTTTGATACCACCATGGGGCGTCAGGAAGGGCATCTGGCCTAGACCCCCCCACTATATCAATGTTTTTCTCCACCCCCAAGTTATGGGACCTAATCACAACATGTAAAACTGACCCCCTCCCTGGACATGCTGTAGAAATCCGTTTATATGAAGATGTGCAGACCTCTTTTGGCCAATACATTCAGACAAAATCTTGCACAAAAGGGCAATGACATCGTGTCTCAATCCAGTTAATTCTGGAAAGAATATGAAGTAGAAGCTACATATTTGTCCAATTGTCCATCTTTTCCCTCAGCAGAAACTGGCCAAGACATAGCCCTTTATACAGATATAGGAAGCTACACAAGGTGTTTATCAAAACATTCAAAGGTTACTTAAAATTATTTCGTGACACGAACTACAGATGCCATCTATGACCCACAGCCTTTTGCTTAATTTTGAAAGGCTGGGTTCTAACCATCTGTCTCAACAAAAGCATTCTCCCATTCAATTTTTGCCTGCTCATTCTCTGCTATGCTTATGTAACATCCCCAAAATAATAAATACAGCTCTGCCACAAAAAGCAAGCCTTTTTTCTTAAGATGCCCTCTAAATTCAATACGATACAATAACATAAAAGTAGTGTCCTAAAACGTAAATTAATCACACATCTCTTGTATATATTGTCAATAGCAGTATGTGTCTGTTTGTAACTGAAAACTAGTTATCCCGATGGTGAAAATAATGGGGGTCAAGACACTGCAATCTTCTTTCTGTGAATTGCAGTTCATAAGCAATACAATGTTGACATTTTACTCTTAACTCAGTGTGAATCCCAGTGGTTTGCCACAAAATAAAAACTGCCTCTGATGAGATGCTTCATTATTGTGGCTCCTCAACATTTCAAACGATGCCCCCTAGTGAAACGGTGTCTGCATTTTCTAAACATGGGGGGAAAAGAAAATTGCCATTGAAAAAAAATGAAAATAAAATAAAGTTTAATCTTGTATCTCCAGCCAATAGCTAATTAGCAACATTCTGTAAGATGACTCTGAGACAATCTTTTCATCCTAGTCTTTTTCCCCAACTGAGAGACAGAAGCTACACAGACACATGCTGCTCTGTGGTCAGAGATAAGATGTTGACCTTCAGCATTAGAGGCTTATTAGAAACAAAGTCACAAAACATACTGGCACCTAATGAATCAAGAAAAAGAAAATGTGTGTAAGGAATTTGTGTTTAAGGGGGAGTGAGACATAATTCCTATCCAACAATGGCACAGTAAATAAATAAAAAAGACAAGTATATTACTGTTATCCTTCATGCTTTAAAACACAAGTGTGAACCGGGATTTAGTGACAACAGGACAATAAGAAGCGAGCCACTGGAATGAATTTACTGCTACCCTAAAACCAATAAAAGCGGGCTGTGTCAACAACTCACAACAACAATAAACAGGCTTCGACATGCACAAAGTGCTAAAGACCAGGCTAGCTATTTAGTAAATAGGACACAAAAACATGTATGGGGAATCTCTGCTATCTTTGTTGGCAATTATTGTGCCTTCAGTCACCCTACTATTGACTGCTGGTCAACATATGTAAATTTGTTTGGCAGACATGGATTATTGAATAATATTCATCCATGAATGAATGAATTCAATGAACACATGATATATCCGAAAAATCTGCCAACTACATATATTTACATATCTAGTGCACTAGAATATGAAAAGGCTTCCAAGATGGCTGTTTCGTGATTGGCCTTACCTATATTACCGCCAAGAGAATAACATGTAATGTTGTAAGTTTGCATTTTGAATAATTCAGAATAAACACGATTTTAGTACTCTTCATCCCTTACTGGCGAACATTTGCTCTGGAGTTTGTGGGCATGGTTCAAGCTAAGAAACGATAGGGAGGAGGGTCAGAGAGCAGGAGGGGAGAGACTGAAAGGGTACCATGTTGGCAGTCATTCATGGTGTTGGGATGAGGGTCTCACGGTCATGGGCATGCCAGGTGAGAAAATCTTGGAGGAGAGCATGAGTTTGTTGTGCTGACCTTGAGAGGAGAGATGTGGGAGTGGGACACATAGCCGTGGACGTTCTCAATCTCCGACAGGTTCTTCTCAGACACGTGCACCAGTTCGGGGGCACGGACCTCGCCAGTGAGCCGTGGGAATCCTTGGTCGAGTGGTGGGGAGTCCTCTTCCTGGTAGTGGTACTGCTTCAGGGAGGAAACAGGGAAATGGAGAGAGGCAGGCAGGGAAAACAGTGGATATTGAGAGAAAACAGGGAAAAAAGAGAGTGGGACAGTATAAGGGAAGATGAGAATTGTCAAGAACAGAATGATTACATTAATAAACTCAAAGACAAATAGGCCTATATGTTACCCACTATAAAGGGGGGACCTCTGGTCACTGCTATAACTTTAAGTCTAAATGTTTGTATCATTATGAGTACTAAGGCTAACAAGCTAAGTAACAAGGCTGTCATTGAATGTATGTACAATGACGAATGACAATGAAAAATGAATAAAGCTTCAGCTGCTACGTACCAAGGCTATTAAGCTAACAAAGTTAAATAGCAACGGTTTTGTTGTATGTACAATTACAATGGCAAATAAAGCTTCAGCTTCTAAGTGAAAAGGTCAACAAGCTAACTAAGCTAAGTAATGAGGCTAACAAGCTAAGTAACGAGCCAACAAAGCTAACAAGACAGCTCGTCATTGAATACTGACACATTCAAGTATCTTTATTTATTAAAAAAATCTTAAAATGTATTAAAAGAAATCGAGATTGGAAAGTGATCAAATATATAGGACACAAAATATAAGAAATAAGTGGGCTACCAGGGATACGGAAGCTTATTTCTGCCGTAATTGTTGTAACTTTCAATGATAAAACGGTAAACAGCCTTTTTTAAGGCAGTGGTTGCAGAATTATATAGATAACAGCTTTTGTCTCACAGTCGAGGTAGCTTGGTTTTATCTCTAGATTGGCTGTGGCTGCGCTCCGGGTGAAACACGTTGTTAGACCGAGGGGAATTCACAGGAAACAGCCTTTTAAGGTAGACTTGCAAAACTGCAACCAATCTCCAGGGCCTTGGCTTTGGCAAGCACCACAGTCAATTTAACATCATTGACAAAACAGATTGAAATAAATGGTGATAATGATAATGGTAACATGCTGAAACACAATACAGATCATATCTAAACTAGAAATTAATAAGCAGTAACATTTTACATGTATATATCAAAGGAAATGATATTTATTTAAAGTGATCTAAAATCAAGATATTTTTTCAGCGTAAACCACTTCAATGAAGCAGCACTACCAGGCTGAAAACTTCATCCTCCTCACTGTGTAACCTCATGATTGAAGCTGCATTAAGCAATATTTGAGATATTAACAGAGACTCAAAGGAACCCCCCCCTTGTTATATGAAAGTATTGTTTGCACTCCTGACAGCACTTCAAATGAACACTTGCTTCTACGGTTTCTTAGGCCGGAGACAGGCTCTACCTCCCCTTTCAGGAAGTGTATACTGGATGAGTGGATATATGTGCATATATGTAGTGTACAGTATCTAGTAAAACATACCATCAGTTGCCAGTTTATTAACAGTAGGGAGCGAGTTCGTATTCTGGCGTGTAGCTTGGTAAACGTGAGACATTCATTGTAAAGCGCTTTGAGTGGTCGTTAGACAAGAAAAGTGCGATATAAGAACAAGTCCGTTTACCATTTATCTGAATTCTTCTGACCAGGTAACTTCTTTATACTCAGTTTTTGGTTCTTCTATCCACTAGAGACCCCTAATGAACTGGTAACTCAGCATATGCAGTGTGTTCATAAGCTATGCATACTATATAACGTTAGGGTTTAAACGTGTATTTATGTGTATGAAGTTACCAAGTTCTTAGGCTAACATGTAGCAAACAACTGTACACTTACAGCAACATTGCCATCAATGTAAGAGTCATCTGCAAGCATTAAATGGTCTGTTTTAACATGTCATGAGTAGTCTCCATGTTGTGGGGGTGGACATGGGCCTGAATGGAGCATAGGGATTAAAGCCAGATGCCCTTCCTGATGCCCCATTGTGGGATCAAATCTGTGATGCTTGGCTTGTGATTTCCTAACGCATGTACTCTACCACTAAATGACCAAGCCCCTTTCCTCTGTGAGTATTATCAGTTACAAAAGTGGATCATGAGAAAATGCTGTGTTGTCACTTTGGCCAGCACAGAGGGGACTGAGGGGTGAGTGTCTGTATTGGAAATTCTGTAGCACAACAGCCTGCCCTCTAGTGGTCATAAATTGCTCTATGCAGTTATTCAGATTCCTTGGGTTTGAGACAAGATTGCTTTATGTCAAAATGTCACACTATCAAATGCAGCACAAATTCTGCTTGGAATGAATAACTTAATGAATGGGATGTTGTTTGCTTGAAACATGAACAACACAATGCTCTGATCACAGGGAGGCTGAGATGAGTCAATAATAATAATAATAATAATAATAATGATTCCCTTATAAGTCCCGCAAGGGGAAATTTGGATTTCTCTGCATTTTTGACCCAACCTATTATATAGGAGCAGTGAGCTGCCAACATATGGCGCTCGGGGAGCAGTTAGGGGTTAAGTGTCTTGCTCAAGGACACCTCGACACACTGTATGCAGGACCGGGGATCGATCCTGCAACTTTCCGATTGCCAGACGACCGCTCTACCCACTGAGAGGTGGAACTTATGGACATACAGAGATGACACTGTCTTTCTCACACTTTTACAAGCTAAACTATGATTCCAATGAACCCAAGGTGAAGGAGGTTAGAAGTGGTTACAGAAAATACACAATAAAATATACCGTTTCAGGGCATCAATGTGATAAATACTTATTTCTATAAATATGAGAAGTCTTATGTAATGTCTAAACCTCCAAACTCTTAACTACAGAATAGTAAGAAAAGCAGTTGTATGAAAAATAACTTTCTTTTACAAGAATATTATACCCCTGTGCTGATATGAGAAGAAATGGTATGAGCTAGCATGGGGAGAGAGAAAGCAGGTAGCCCTGTTCAGAGTATCATGATGTGACAGATTGCCAGAATACTATATGACAGTGGAGACCAGGATGAAGTGACCCAACCAACACCACCATCATCATCCCCTCTCTCACCCAGGGAGTGCTCATCAAGGCAGGGTTCATACAGGGCGGGGGCTGGCCGTTGTGTGGGGACCCCTGCACTGCCGGTGGCCTGTTCTGGAGAGAGGGAGCAGGACCACATGAGACCACTGGGTGGAGATCAAGTGCAAACCAAAAGAGCTAACAGGTTTGACTAGACATTAAGCAGTACAGACTGATCCAGTTGAATTTTATAATATTCACGGATATCCACAATACAACTCTTTAAAACACACAAATATACAAGTCAACAGAAATACACAGATGAGTAGTCCTGGCATAATTAAACAGCCATGTCAATGGGATTTTTTCGAGTCAAGTAGGACATCACACAATGCAAACTCTGCAAGAAACAAATGGCAAAGACATATTTTTGCCTTGTTCACCGTCTTCCATTTGGCTTTGAATAAGTGAATCAGGTCCTTCTCTTGATACAGCCTTTATAGAAGCTGACATGTCAAAATGTTACTAATTTTGCAGGAAGGACTTTTTTGAGATCTTCCTGAGGCTATTCTGCTCTTAGAAAACAATTGTTAGCACGAGCATACATACATACGAGGTACCGATTTGGTCATGGTCAGCAGTTGTGAATATCTGCATGTAAGCATAAAGGTGTTGACCTTTCTCCAGGCTGTAAGGTAGCTTAATAATGTAGTACTGCAAACTTGAAATTAATGACTGCCATGTTCACGAAGTACATATGGACAACCTATGCGACTGAAACTCGTCAACAAATTCACTGCATGTAATTTTACTTTCAAAAACTCATCCCTTACAGATTTGATATGTACTCAATGTTGATATCTGCGGACATAGTAATTGGTTCTAAAATGGGATACAGACACAAACACTTGAGAGCTACTCGAACAGGAAGCAAGAAATTTCTGAGCAATGCTAGCTGCATCACTGAGATGCAACCCAATTGCGACGCCCCAGTGATTACGGTTATATCTGATGAGGCCCTAAGGCAGCATTGTGTAGAGCTGCATCCTTACAGCAGTAGGATGCAGCTCTCGGCAAATGATACATCTCCAACTGGAGCAGCTAAATATAGAAATGCTTCCCGTAATTCCGCCTGAGATGTATTATCATGCGTGAATTACAATTACCCCAAGGGAGGAGAGAGATACCAAGGTGGGTTATCACAGCTAAATTTGAGGCTCACTTTAAGAGTTTGAGAGAAGAGACTAGAGGTTAAAAGAGAAGCAGTAACCCTTGAGTCAATAGGCCAACACACAGACGAACATCTACATGAACAGAAAATAAAACGCTAATGGTCCACTATACTGTACGTAACAAGCTTTCAACCTTTTTCTTTTTAGCAATAAAGAACTTTCCAGTTTCATCTTCCAGCTACATATATGTTCAGTTCTATGCAAAAAAAGCATAAGTAGCAGTTTTTTAGATGTAAACTCATATCTATGCCTTGTTTAATATCCATCCATCCATCAATCCATCATCAACTGCTCATATGAAGTGAGGTTTTGGAGTCATATTACATTACAGGCATTTAGCAGACGCTCTTATCCAGAGTGACAAACATCAAGTGAGCAGTTAGTGGTTCATTGTCTTGCTCAAGGACACCTCGACATGCTATATGCAGGACCGGGGATCGATCCTGCAACCTTCCAATTGCCAGACGACCGCTCTACCCACTGTGCTCTGCTGCCCCTGCCTTGTCTAGCATGTGACAAACAAATCCTGTTTATAACTTCCATATCCCAGTGCATGTGGAATTATCTAGTCGTATGACACTACAGCTGGTTCACCAGTTTCTGGCTGGCTCTCTAAGTGAACTCCATTGAATGCTTTTTCACGTTAAAACACCTATTCAGCTTTTAAAGTATCCCTGGCCTGCAGTGTCTTTACAAATCAGGCAGGGAACTGCTGACACCTGCGGGTGGAGGCAGAGGAAATTAAATGTACTGTATCAAGAGCGCAGCATGTAGAGGTACAGAAGGAAAAGGCTGATGAATGAAGAACGATGGAACACCTAGTGCTGACACGTCATAGACTCTCCGGCATTTATCTTTTGCCAACATGAACAGAGACGGAGGGAGCCCTGCACTTTCTGAGGGGGTTTCAGAGGAAGCAGGTGTGTGCACAGACTTGAATTAGGGTGCCATGTTCATGCGATCAGGGCATTTTTCATTATTATTTTGTCCGGGTGTTATTTCTGGCCTGGTTGGGGCTTAAGTGAGGTGCGCAGAGTTTTACTGAAGCAGCTTTTAAAGTGTTCAGTGCGGTGTACTGCGATTACCCATCCAAGAGCTTTATTTATTTGTCATTGTACATACATACAACCACATTGTTCTCTACATTTAACCCATCTTATTGTATAGGAACAGAGAGTAGCTGCAGTGCCTGGAGGGCAGCTAGGGGTTCACCGTGTTGCTTAAGGACACCTCAACATGCTTTATGCAGGAGCCTGCCTACCTTCCTGAGCTATGCCGCCCCTGTTCAGCCAGACACAGTGGAGCACTGCTTGACAATGCAGGGCTGATAAAACCAAGTTCTCCGTTCCCTTGTGTTAATTGCCCACATCTCTCCATCCCCTCGCACTCCTCTGGCTGTTTGTGTGAGAGCACCTGATGCCCAGGAGAAGACACCCTTTTGCCTGTGTGCTGCAGCATGACTGTGGTGTAATCTCTGCCTTTGGCTGCAATTATCTTTCCTGCGAAGCTTTTAGCTCCACTGAAAATTTTAATTTGTTTTTACTACCGGATACTGGATCATACAGCACACACAGACATGCAAACACATATTTTCTTCTAGAAAGCGCCCTGGGCGTGGGGACCATGTGGCCACTTTCCCAATATAGATGCAGGATTCCCTAGGATCCTCAATACCACACATGCACATGTGAACATACACATGCAAACACAGAGGAGGCTTTGTTTGGCTTACCACACTGAAGCCTAACTGGAGGTCATTCTGCACAGACCCAGTTAGGGACTGGCTGATTCTGACTAAATGCGAGAGGTCCCTTTTATCCGTCATGGTTAGTCTCCACAGGGGGGTAGACATGGATATAGCTGGAGCTTGGGGATTAAGGCCGGATGCCTTTCCTGACACCCTGCGATGGATTCAAACCCACTGGTTCTGGCTCGCTAGCTCCCAAAGCACATGCTCTATCACTGAGCTGCCGTGGACCCCAATTCTGCCTTAGTGTAAGCTTTCCCAAATGACATTGTGCTGATAAGTACTGTATGCTTGTTCTCGTCAGAAATAAAACAAGGATGATAAAAGAGAGAGAAGGGATTTCATAACCTAACTTTATAATTTTCCATGACCTCGATTATATTTCAAGGGCAATTTTTGCTGAGTTTGTTGCTTCTCCTGGTGTTTTCCATGAAGACAAAACATGTCTGTAAATGTCCAGGTTGTGTGGGACCCTGCTGAATGGACGAGGCTGATAAATCCACAGATTACATACTTTGGTTGTACTGCCACACTCTTTTTAAGCTATGCTAGCGAGACTAGAATCACTTCAACACACTGACTGTGGGCGGTGAGCTCAAAATAATTGGGTGCAAGAAAAGAATGAAAAGTTCATTTCCACTCACAACTCTCAATCAAGCGTCCTCTCAAGCTCTAACAGGGATGTTACAAAAGGAGAGATTTTTTATTCTAAACCTCAACAACAAACCCAACAATCTGGAACTGAATAGCCTCCATCAACATAACAGTCATGTGCTCCAGCCTTCTGCACTAGTGCCTGCCTGCACGTCAGCATGTGTTTGAGGCAGAAATCTGGCAGCAAGAAAAGGCAAAATCACAACCGAAGAAGCATGTTCTTAGAAATCCCCACACACTGCGACATAAAGATGAAGTCAATGCAAAGGAAACTAATTGGTTTTAGTTCAAGCCAATTAGATCCTTCTGCCTGTGGAATCTCGGTTTGTCACTTAAAATTCTAGAATTTTCTCTCTAGTTACTCAAACAGAACACTGTAGATGTGAGAAAAATACATTTAAACATCACAAAATATGCAAAACTCTAACCTTTAAAATTCTTCTAACGAAAACGAGTATAGCTCCCCACTATATCAGTAGAAATAACATAAGGAGTCACGTTTATCCTATGCATACACGTCCCTTGAAGACCACATGCAAGACGAATCAGAGGACATTTGACCCCAGGCCTGTGAGAAGCCCGGTGACCTATAATGTGTGAGTAGCAGCATCCCAGCCCCTGGGTGAAATGGTCCACACTGCCGTTACACAATCATATGAGAAAAATGCATGGCAACAATGTATATGACCTAAAATGGAATCACTTAAGGCTTTGAACACATCCTATTTACATTATTTGGAGCAATAAGACAGACGATTTGTTTCAGCTTCAGTTATAAGAACACAGGAGCCTGTCTTCAAAGACTATTGGTGATATAGGTGATCATTTACATGTGAAGAATATGGTGCCTATATAGGGGCTGGCATGGCTTAGGAGGTAAGGTAGTTGTCTAGTACTCAGAGGATTAGTGGTTCGATCCCTGGCTCCTTCAGAAAGCATGTTGAAGTGTCCTTGGGCAAGGAAGTGGAAGCCTAACTGCTTGAAACATAAAAATTAGCCTGGTGGTTGGTTGAATCTGACATGTTTTCATTCTAAATATTCATTGATATGAACCATCCTTATAAAAGACTATTATTATTATTATTATTACTATTAATATTATTACATGGCAACTTGGCTAATAGTTTTTATGGCATCGGTTACAGTCACTCTGTATTGCTACTAATTGTTGAATTATTGGTTTGCTAATTTCCAAGGACAGCTTTTCATTAAATATTGATAGTCATCCATCTATCCATTGTCAACCTCTTATCTGAAGTTGGGTCATGGGTCATGCTGAAGGTTATCCCAGTGCCTATTGGGTGAAAGACAGGGAAACAGCCTGGACAGGTCACCATTCCATCTCAGTACTTGAGCAGGTAGGGGTTTAGTGTTTTACTCAAGAACACTTCAACACCCTGTTTGCAGGGGATTGAACCGCCAATCTTGCGATTACTAGACAACCTCCTGAGCTATTTTGTTTCATAAAGCTTGCTGAGTAATGCTCTGCAGTTGCTTTGCTTTCAGCTTCCCCGAGGCAGAACAATCAGTCAAATCAAGATTTGGAGGATCTATTTCTGTATTAAAGGCTGTTGTAAAGACGTCATAGTGCTAATTAAATAATCTTGACATGGTATATATTTTTCACATTGCCTTGAACACTTCTATTCACCCCGTTAATTTGTCTGTTTTATTCTAGTAGTCATCTACATCCAGTATAAACCAGGTCCAGGATTTCTCCCTGGCCTGAACCACAAATGCTGGGAAAGGCTTCGTCTCCAGGCGACCCTGCAGAACAATACGTTTTCTGTGGATTATTTTTCAGAGCCTGGCACTCTCTAATTCCTTTTATGACCTAGTATCTGATTGCATGGGCCTTTGGTCTGGCTGATATGTGCCATTATAATGAAATAGCCAAAGAGTAAATTAGATTTGACAAAGAGCATATTGTATTACGCATAAAAAAACCTTGGCCCAGTCGCATTCTAATAATGCGGCTTCCTCTGGAACAGATCTCAGGTATGGGAGTCTTTGTTGTCATAGGTGTGCTTAAACCATATTTTCAAGGGGAGAGGGCAGGTTTTAGAATAACACTTTGTTTCCACAACAATGTTAGGTAATTATGAAGTGATGTGCCAATTTCTTTTTCCCATCAATAAAGCAAGACCTGGATCACAAGAGAGATCACAAGATTCGTGCATGTATAGCACTGGTTTGGGCTGGATTCGAGGGTAGAGCCAGCGGCCGAGCAAACTGTCCTGTCCATACATTCTTAGAATTCCACAACCTGATTGTTTAAATAAATCAGTTCACAGAAAGCATGCTCTGGAATTTGAGTCACTGCACACCCTGATAACATGATCATGACAGAATCAAACTGGTGTTATGTTAAGGTCAGGTTCACCTTTATCAACCCGGTCTTCTTTAAATGTTGCCAGGCATCAGTTATGTATAGTCATGCAGAAATAAAAACCTTTCAGTGTGAGGAAGTTTGCTGGCTCGTCCGCAGTGAAGCCATGCATTAGGTTATATGCTACCTATTGATACATAAGCTATATATTGGAAACATCACCAATGAGCCACAACATTATGACTGATCAAAGTTAAACAAATTAATGATCATCTCCGAATGAGGGCACATGTCACGTTCTGGGTAGATTATATGATAAGCAAAATATGAGTTCTTATAGTCAACATGTTGGATGCAGCAGAGATGGGCAGGAGTAAAATGACCTGACCAACTTTGACATAGGCCAAATTGTTATGGCCAGACGATCGGGTCAGAGCATCTCTGAAACAGCAAGGCTTGTGTGGTGCTCCCAGTCAGCAGTGGTGAGTACGTGCCGACACTGGTCCCAGGAAGACAAACCACATACCACAGATAGGGTGTGGAACATCTAAGACTCATCGATGCATGAGGGCAAAATAAGGTATCGTGTCTGGTCTGAACCGACAGGTATAATGTGTCACATGTCACAGAAAGCTCTCAGAACAGTTACAAGACTTGTCAGAAGATATAGTGTATAGCACAGATCAGCCAGAGTGCCCATGAACAGCCCTGTCCATGGGCAAAAGCAATACAAACATACAATGCGAGTAAACAGTCCGATGTCTTTGGACCAATGGAAGAAAGTGTCTAACTTTAGTTTCTCTCAGATTGCGTAGATGGCCATGTAGTATGTGTAGATGGGGACATGATGGCACATGAGCGGGAGGCTCTGGGCAATGTTCTGCTGGGAGACCCTGGTCCAGCCATTCATAGTTAGGTCAATTTGACACGGGCCACCTATCTAAACATCATTGCAGACTAGGTACACCCCTTCACAGCAAAGGCATTCCCTGATGGCAGCGGCCTCTTTCAGCATACTGCTCCCTGCCACAGTAAAGAATGTTCAGGAATGGTTTAACCAGATTGCAATCCAATTGAGCATCTGTGGGATGTACTAGACCAACAAGTCTGATCCATAGTGGTTCCACCTCAAAACGTACAGAACTCAAAGGATCTGCTGATAACGTTTTGGTGTCAGATGCCACATGACACCTTTAGGGGTCTTGTAGAGTCCATGCCTTGGCAGATCAGGACTGCTTCGGCAGCACATGGAGGACCAACATCATATTAGGCTTGTGGTCATAATGTTTTGGCCCATCAGTGAACGTGTGTGTGTATGTATGTACATATGTATGTATATATATATATATATATA
>OMLC01057275.1:0-12236 GCA_900302585.1 Regalecus glesne
ACATACATACATACATACATACATACATACATGCATACATACATACATACATACATACATGCATACATACATACATACATGCATACATACATACATACATACATACATGCATACATACATACATACATACATACATACATACATACATACATACATACATACATACATACATACATACATACATACATACATACATACATACATACATACATACATACATACATACATACATACATACATGCATACATACATACATTGTGAGAGTCATGAAACCAAAGACAAATTCCATGTATGTGAAAACCTACATGGCCAATAAACTGATTCTGACACTGAACTCCTAACTCCTCCTGATCTGCCATCAATGAGTGAACGTGAGGCGTGCATTATAAAGTGATTGGAGTAGTTAGTAGCCTAGTAAAGTGCCATGTAACTGCAGTCCATTTACTTTGTTAAAGCAGAGGGGAGGAATGAAAACAAACAAAGAAATTGAATCAATAGTGTTGATATTTGGAGAAACAAATGTTTACATGCATAAGTCAAAGAATAGAGGAAGAGAAAGCAGGAGGCATCTTTCTATGATGTGGAACCTGTCTCATTGTGTTTCAACAAATACCAAGCATCACTTCACAACGCAGTCAACACCTGCTTTTAACACAAAGCTATTCAAGTGCTCACCTCCAGCACAAGAATTGTAAGCAGCTCATGCATGATAGGAGAAAGAAATGGCATGATCCACCTGGGGAGACTCAAGGTGCTAAACAGCTGTCCATGTTCGAGCCTTGCTGAACACATTTCAAGCAACATTATTTAACAAAAAACAATGATATGAAATTGGCAAACTAAGAGGCAGATAAGTGGCAAAGTTTCACCTTGACAGTCCCATCATCACTGCCAGTGCAGACCAGCTGGGGGCCACGGCGAGCTGGGTAGCAGGAGTTGACAAAGGAAGTGTGGCCCTTGAGTCGCTTAATTCTCTCGCCTGTCTCACTATCCCAAACGCCCACAGTCTTATCCGTGCTTGCCGAGAACAGCATGCTGATCCACAAAAAGCAAGAAAACACAGATTAAAGGGGGAAAAATGATTTCCAACATGATTTCCAACATCGTCTTTGTATAACCTGGGGAGGACACCCAATTAGCAACCATAACACTGAATAGTCTTCCACATGTCTCAGAAATACCATCAAAATTGTGTGGAGAATTGTCTGCCAGTGAATTTACTGATGGAAATCTTTTAATGTGAAAATCTGCTTCCTGGTTTGCCAAAAAACTCCATTGTATAAAAAAGCAAACATCACTACTACATGCTCTATGAAGCATTGGGATTCACAATTTTTTCTACAATGCTGACCATTCGCAAATCAGGAAGTAATTCACATTCACTAACAATGTCACCAGCAGATACAATTTTGGTGGCAATTCAGAGACACACGCATTTAGGCCGTGGTGGCTCAGTCCCCACCCCTACCAGTCGAGCGCAGCAGGTTCAATCCCACCACAGGGGATCAGGAAAAGAGTATTTGGCCTTAATCCCTCATGCTCAGTAAATGTGAAGCATGCGCTCAAGAGTGCTGAGCGGTCACTAAATTAAAAAGCACTATATAAGAATAAGTTCATTTACTACCTATACACAAGACTGTTCAGCAATATGGCCACCAATGGAGTGTCAGCCTTACACATATTACACAGATATGATGTTAAAATTGACAATCATGATTATCTTAATGCATGCTCAATAAACCAAGTAAGGAATTCCAAGAAAGTTGAATCAGTTTATCTTTACACAAAGTTTAGTGGGAGAAAGGTTTCATCACTCATCTAAGTGACTTTGTTAGTCTCAGTTGACTGCAGGCACCCCCAACCTTATCAACAGCACAGTTGCATAACCAAAACTGACAGAGTTGTGTCGTAACCAAAACCAGTGATCAGTTTGATATGCAAATTGCTGTGACAATTAATTCTATGGTCATGTGTACTTTTCACAGAGGATCGTGGAATAGTTGCAATCAGAGCACTGTAAGATGGTGACAGATGGACTCTTAGCCCCCTAGGTGAAGAGGGAACAACCATCCCTGAATCAAAACTGAAGATCTTTGGCCATCTTTCAATAATGTGATTGCAAATATCTAACAATCCTCTGTAAAGAAAATATATGGTCATTACAACTGTAGTGAATGCTCATGGCAATCTTAATATGAAAGTAATTGCTGTTTTCAGTTGTCACACAACTGTGCCAGTTTCAGCCATGTGCAACTGTGCTGTTAATAAGGTTGGGGATACCTCAAGTCAATTGAGACTGACAAAGTTAATTAGATTAGTGATGAAACATTTCTTCCACTAAACACTGTGTGCAGATGAACTGATTCAACCTTATGAAAAGTCATGATTGTATCCCTTTAAACAAATGCATAAGTACTATGTATGCACATGCTTGTACATCGGTAATACCTGCCATCTGTGTTGTAGTGCAGCTCCATCACAGCTCCACTATGGCCCTTCAGAGTGGCAAAATTCTCACAGTCTCCATAGACATTCCACATCACTGCAGAAAGGAAAGAGTGTCCCAAGCTATTAACAGAAACATGCTATCTGTGCAAATATTGACACAGGTACATAAATTAAAACCTGGCTACTGTCCCAATGGAAGCTTTAATGTGACTTACATATAAGCCTGTCAAATCCAGAGGAGGCAAGTGTGGCTCCATTGGGATGGAACTTGCAGCAGTAGACCTCTCCTTCGTGGCCAGACATTAGCATAATGGGAGCTTGGAGACTGGAGCTCCTCGCTGGACCCTTTGTGGAAAGCTTTATGCAATCAGTTTTCATGTATTCGCTTTCATGACTTATTTTATATCCCTGACTGCACATATCGCTAGGTCAACAGGTAGACACATCACGAACTAGATGTCAGGCATACACTATTAAGATGACGTTGTTTAATGGGTGACTGTATCAACTGATTATTTCAAATTTGACCTGTATAATTATCCTCTCTAGCAAATGTATATTGTAGCTTGCTAACAGGTAACAACTGATTGATTTAAGAGTCACAAAGATATGAATGAGACCTTATAATGCCTACATTTCAAAAGGTATGCGTGTTAACAACTTTAAATAGCTAACCATGTCTTTATAATCAAAACAAGTAGCCTAGTAGCTGGAATGTTTGCCACTGAAGCCTTTAGCATTAGTTTTCCTTACCGCCGCCACGAGTTCCTGAGATTGAGCGGCGGCGATCAGCTCCATCCGGGGCCGCTTAAGTACGGGGACCACGGCCATGTCGGCAGTTCTCTTCTTAGGCTCAATCATTGCTGACCACTCAAACAAAAACAAGATTTTACACACCGCTAATTTGAATTTCAATATAGGAGTATATGAATGGACTTCTTCGTGGTAGGTCACACCAAGCAATTACCAACGAAGAAGCAGCAAACGCTTTTCCGGTAATTTTTAGGCTTGTGATTGGTCAAACTCTACAGGGGCAGCATTGATTGGATAGGTGCATGTTGACAAACATATTTGCACCGGAAGTAGTCCCTCATTGCACTTTGTAAATGCGCAAGGTAAGAATGTTTTATTTTATAAATCGGTTTTTTATCTCAAGGGTAGAATTCATGTCTGGTGTTAATGTGCAATATGAGTCAAGCTGATTCAGTATTTGCATTTGCCTATAAGTCTTTCATTTACTGGTAAACACGCTTTATTGTACCGGTCAGAGCAATGCTAGTCATTGAGGAGCGCTAGTGCTAAGGCGAGCAAATACACGTAGGATATGCCAGCATATTACTGCAGCCCATCAAATAAGATAATTACTCTATTCCCTTTGCAAATAATATTGTGCATGAAGGAAGATGAGCACGTCTTTTATTTATTTATTTTCCTAAGGTGCATAGAAACCTAGGGAGCTGATAACCCAGAGGCTGAGGATTCGAACCTATCACGGAGCATTAGGATGGGCATCTGCCCTTGATCCCTCAGGTTCCATCTAAAACAGTGCCAACCCCCACAACTCGGGAATTAATCATAATACGGATCTATACTCTTTAAGCAGCCTTTTACATGAATGTTACCAATCGATGCCTCCCAACAGATTATAATGTGAAGCTAATTTGCATCTGCAGTTCCTTGGCAGGTCAGTTCAGAAAATAGAAAATGCATACATAGTATTCTTTAAGAGTAAATACAACATGGAGATATACCGAGATCACAACAATTACGTCGATACGACACAAAATTAAACAATAACGTCTCAAACTAAAAAAAACTACACGATGACGTTTCACAAATAGAAAAATGCTTGTCAAGTAAATGCACGTCCTGAAGACCACAGTATTGGTCAGTGAATTGAGATGAGCAGCTTTTAACGGTCTTTTAAAGTTGATTTTACAAGTGCTAATACAAGAGTATCTCTAACATACAGGGAGGCTGTCCCACTGATATGTGACTGTTACGGAGAAGGCTGATTGTCCATTGCAGTGTGTGAAATGCTGATGTTGTCTCCTATAGAGGATATTCTGCAGGATCCAATAGAATTTACTAAATGGATCTAAGTCCATGTCCACTCGAAAACTAATTTAGTTGGACTAATTTTGACAGTAAAATGGCCTCTATCTCTTCAGTACCGTACAGTTATGGAAATGCCTGACTACAATATCTATGTATGATAGTTGGGATTGTAAATGTTGAATTTTATATCCAAAGCCATTTTACATTTTTCTGTACAAAGGAAATATGACGAAGTTAAGTCTTGGGAGTACATAGTGTCGCTCTGTTCTTATCTAAATGTGATATTAAAAGATTTTAAGTTCATATTGTAATGCAAACTTTTCTGTACTGTAGATTTGGACGGTGAAAGCTATGGTCAAAATATTCCATTTCGAGGGCACCATGTGCTCAGTGGATTCATTTTAAAAGCACTTCTCATTTTAATATCATATTTCAAGTGTGATTTGCGGTATTGTCCAATACTTTTCAGCAGTTGACCTGTTGTCAAACCAATGTCTGACTCTGATGGCTCCCGACCGGAACCTGCTGGATTGGAAGGTCTGCCACCTATGTATGCCATCTACAAGGGAGAGGTAGTCTCTGTCCAAACCTATGGAGCGTTTGTCCGATTGTCTGGTTTCAAGAAAGAAGGTTTGTGTACATTTGTCTATTGAGGAAATTTAAGAAAATGAATTATTTTTTCGATTTTTACACTTTTAAACACTTCCCCCATGCTACACAGGCCTGGTACATGTGAGTGAAATGTCGGCCTCACGAGTTGAGAATGCTGCAGAGATTGTCGATGTAGGAGAACAGGTGTGGATCAAAGTTATTGGACGAGAGGTAATGACACCGTATTCCTGATAAATAGAATACATATACAGACATACTAACAGGGATACGTGCAACTCAATTTCAGTACTGATGGAGCATTATGATCTTAGCTTTGTCCTCTATCTCTTAGATTCGTGGTGAGAAGGTCAAGTTATCCTTCTCAATGAAAGCTGTCAATCAGGGAACTGGGCAGGACTTGGACCCTAACAATGTTATGGCAGAGTAAGTGCTTACCTTTTGTTTATGCTTTGTGTGTGTTTGTGTGTGTGTGGAAACATGCACGCATGTGCGTGTGTGTTATTATTTCTGTGTGAATTTGTAGACAAGATGAGAGGCGGCGAAGGCAGTTCAGAGACAACTCAGGGAAGAGGATCACACTGGAGGCTGTGCTCAATACAACATGCTCGAAGTGTGGCTGCAAGGGTATGACCACATTATTAACATGCAATAGTCAGATCTTTGGAAATAAAATATATGTTAGAATCAGTTGTTTATATCTGTTATGAGCTGCAAGACAGTAGCCCTATTGAAATGGTGTTTATTTCACTTTTAATTAATTCGATTTTTTTCCCTCCAGGTCACTTTACAAAGGACTGTTTCTCTGCTCCAGGACTGCAGTATGCCCTATTGCCTGAAGAAGATGATGAAGCACCACAACAGCAGCAACGACAGCCCTCAGCAGCCACACTACACCAAGACCCAACCAAGAAGAAGAAAAAGAAGGTGCATATGTAGCTACTAATATACAGACCAATTCTCACTTCCCTCTCTTTTTTTGAATCCCCCTTTTTCCCACCCGAATCCCCACTGCTGGGTCAGTTGCTTTGATACCCCTCTAGAGAATCGACAGGAAGGAGGAAGCCGTAACGTCTCTTCTCCAAGTCGCATGACGACTAGCCCTCGCTATTTTACACATCACAGTCTTGGAGGGGGGGGGCACAGGGCTGGGCCTTCGGATGAGAATGAAACAGAGTACTTTCCCTTTACTTAATCAAGAGGCCTGGATGACCCAGAGGGGGACACTAGTGAACTCAGAATACTTTATCCAACCTAACCGCTATACCCATATGGGGCTTAACCAATTATGCCCCACTAACTATGGACCTCTGGCTGTGGCTGGAAACGGCACAGCCGGGATTCGAACACCCACCTACACGAAGCAGAGATGCACTGAACATAGGTGCCTTAAACCCCTATGCCACCGGAGGCCCCCCAATTCCTTCTCTTTTTAATTGACTGAGGAATTTCTCAGCCTTGTGTTTAGAGGCAGCCTAAGTTACAGGAGGCTATCAAAAAGCTGCCCTATTTTATCAACATATTAATGGTAGATTTTTTTTTATAATGAGTTACAATAATTTTGTTGAAAGCCCCAAAACCTAAAGCCAATGCACCAGCATGTTCAATTTCTCTACATTTAAATTTAATTGAGCTCTGTGGAGATAAAGGAGTTGACTAGCCCTTCAATGTTTTTTTCTATCCTCCAGGAGAAGAAACTTAAGAAAAAGAGGAAACGGGAGAGGAAGGAGTCAAGCAGTGATAGCAGCAGCACTAGCAATGAAACGGCAGGAGCCAGCAAAGCCAAGAGGGGGCGCCATGATGACACGCAGGACAGAAAGAAGAAGAAGCACAAGAAGCACAAATCACACAAACACAGATGAGACAAGTGTACACACACACTCACAAACCACACTTAAAAAATATATATACACACATCTAGTCTTTCAGATTAACACAGAGAGGGCAGATGCAGAACCAGTTAGAAATATAACAAATGTCAGGCAAAACTCCTCTTTGTATGAGTCTCCATCACCAGTGGAGCTTTTTTTTTAATTTCCTGTGGTTTTTTTCCGTTCATACCCTGAGCTGATTTAGTGATATATTTTATTTTTGTTTGTTTTTGCTTCTTTTTGTTGCAGTTTGGTTCAGTAGTGAAATGGAAGCCCGGTAATAGCCCCTACCACTTTTCACAAAGCAAAAGGGGTCAAAAAGGGGAACCATTGAAAAATAAATCAAAACAAAGTTTTCTCTTGTCCTTAAGTAACCAGTGGCCCTTGCCACAGTGGGGGTTGGCAGACCTTATGAAACAAGATAGGTGTAAACAATATGGTAGTGGGCCACTATCCCACTTTGAGGACTTTGGATATTGTTTACACCTATCCAGTTTCTCATGTGTTGAGGATCCATTAAATAGAGGACATTCTGGCCCCACTGGGTGGTAAGACATGAAGTACTTTCTTGTAAAATACACAAATAGAAACCCACTCGCACAAATAGGAAGTAGTAAAGACACAAACAGGAAATGTACGTCACAGTAGATGGTAGTAGGAACCTCATACCATGGTTAAATCCTGAGTCAGCCCAGCTCTTACTGTGTGCATAAGAGTGTGTGTTTGTGTGGTTTACCTCTGGTCAAGCAAGCTCTGCTCACAGCAGGCCTTGTCCTCTTCCTGCATGTCAACTGTTGCCTTCATTAAAAAAAACCTTAATGGTCAAACAGCTCTTGATCTCTTTCTTCCTGGACCTTGAACACATAATGCTCTCAGATGAGACAGACCCCAAGGAACTGACACACATACAGAAACTGTATCTCACACGAATAACATTCCACTTTATCACCTCTTATTTTCCTTGTATGTAGTCAATCCTTGTGTATATATCTGAAGATTGTTGTATTGTTCTATGTTAACTACATTCAGAGCCACAAAACCAGAGTTAGATACCATGTTTGTGCAAACCTACGTGGCAATTTAACCTGACTCTGATGCTGATACACTCAACTGTGTATCATGTGTATGGGTTCATGTTTGGACACAACCAGATCCTGTTGAGTTTACTGATATGAAGTGGGAAGGATGCACTCTGATATCTAAGCTTCAGTGCTACATGGGAGCATTTGAGGCAGCATAGCTCAGTGGGCATTGTGGTGGTCTTGTGGTCAGAAGGCTGCAGGTTTGATCCCCGGTCATGTGGAAGTAATGTTGAGATGTCCTTAAGAAAGACACTGTACCTCTGCTCCCTGGGTCCAACATGGTGGCTGTTCACTGCTCCAATACAATAGGATGTGTTAAATACAGAGAATTTAAAATTTATCTTTGTGGAACTGAAAAGGGAAAACAATATTAGGATGCGGGATCCCTGGGATGTGATGTGCACTAGGCAAGTTTCAGTTTGGGTCATTCCCCCAAAAGTCCTCTTGGGGGATGATTGTCAACTGCTTATCCCTAATAGGTCACATTTAGCAGAAAAAAACGGCAGCTTTGATTAGAAAATATTTTCTTGTCTTGATTAGTCATCAATAATCCAGTTATGGAAATCACAAAAAGAGGTAAATCGGTTCGGCTGAGCTGACTGCAGCAGCCCCCCCCATAAACAGTACATTAATACCACACAACAATTAGTTGGGTTCATATGCAAGTTGAGTGATCAACTGCACATTAAGTGGCAATGAGCACCAATCACAAAGGATTTGGGAACATTTGGTATCACTGTGTTGTTTATAGGGGGGTGAATGTTCGCAGTCAGCTCAGACTGAAGATGTCACCTGTTTGAGTGATGAAACGTTTCTGAATAAACTTCTGAACCAGTTGGACCGATTCACCTTTTTGTGAAAAAGTTTTCTTGGAGAAAAATATACCTCTGATCCGTCATTAAACAAGACAGGTCATGTCTCGTTCATGTCTTGTATCATACATATGCATGCAGCAATACTAGAGACAGTGAGAAGGGACCCATAAAGCTCAACATCACTCTACTACTAGCAAGGACCTGCCTCGATTAAGCACACCTCTTGACGATCATTCAGCTCATGTTTTTTTTATTGTTTTCATAAGCTGAAAGCCACCACAAATTATTCTACAGTCTGAGGTCAGCGTTGGAATTTAAACACTGAGAGGTGCTGAACTTTTGCTGTCTTGATTTCTTGGTTCATGTTGTGCAATCACTTGTAAAGTCAATTAATGGCAAATAAACCTATCAATCCATGAAGATGATGCAGTTCCCTGAGGGAAGAAGGGCTGGACTGAGGAAACTGCATAGATTGTTAAATTGTTTGTATCATTGCTATCCCATTGGAAATGCATCAGGACTCATACTCTTCCGTGATCAATACGAGACGTTTGCTGGGTAGTCCATGAAAGACCATGTTACTGGATTCTTCCTGAGTCAGTGCTGGATCTATACGGTTCTGGTAGTGTGTCATGGAGGCATTTTCACCCTGGCCTCCTTTGGCAATCTGTCTCACTCACATGACACCAATCTATGGTGGGAGGGAACACTCCTGATTTAGTAATCAAACACACACACCACACACACACATTGCTCTACTAGTTGAGGACATAAGTGCAGCCAGCAGGATCAGGTATGTGTTCCCACCAAAACTTTCCTCTCCCCCTTGCCAACCTAAAGCCTGGATATATTTATGTATCAATGGCTTATCAAGGTCTGTCAGGACTGTAGGCACAACACACAAACAGTAGAGAAAAATATACACTCCAGAAATTTCAGAGGAAAAAAAAAATCATTGGAATTTATTTGGTGTTTCTCATCGAGATGTGGCGAGTACAAAGAGAATGACACAGGGGAGGCCTAAGCAATATCTAAGTTAATACTGGGAGATACAAGGAGGCATCGCGGGGGGATGGACGTGCTCCATACAAAGGCTGTGTTAGGTCTAGCTTTTAAGGTGGATTCAGGCTATAGCAGGATTTGGCGCTTTGGTTGATGTGAATTATAAGGAAGGTGGATGGGTTAGGAGGACTGAGGTCACTCAGCCTTCACGTAGTGGCGCGTGGATACCACATCTCCCAGAGTCAGTGTCTGTGGAGAGAGAGAGAGAGAGAGAGAGGGAGAGAGAGATGAAGATAAAGCGCTCAAGCATGCACACACTCAAGAGATTCACGAATTTGCAAAAGTATGTAAAAAATCTAAACTAGGTCCCATATGTTCATGAATACAAAGGGTACATTGTACAGCTTCATCTTGTAGAAACAAACAAGCAAACCAAGGCACACAGACACCTTGTCTCAGTACTGACCAGTGTTAGATTGTTTCCGTCGATTTCCCTGACCAGACTGGTCTCTTTACCTTCCCACTTCTGGATGTGAACCAGCTTACCACCTTCTATCGTCACCACGGACTGGAGACAGCAGACAGACAGAAGTGGTGAACACACACACACACACACAGTCAGGTTGAGCATGTGACAAAATGAAGTCTTTGTCCAGGGGAGAGAATGTATAGCACTGGTCTTGACTCGGATCAAAGCAGGCCAGTGCTTTGGTCCATTATAAATCACCAACACGACGGTTCCCACCAGTGGCAGGATTTCGACAAATGAAGCTTTGTCTGTTCTGAACTTCCCTTGTGCCTCCGACCACCAGCATATGAAATACCCCCCATCCCTCTCTCGCCCTCTCTCACCCTTTCTCTTCCACTCACACTGCAAACCCTAACCCTCAAATCTTCAGGCACCCCTTCCTTCATCTCTTGTTCTCCCTGACCTCTTGTGTAGCCCCCCCTTCCCAACAGCAAATCCCCCCTTCATCCCTCCATACTCCAAACTAAAACACGATTCAGGGGCTGGATCAAAACCTGAGGCAGCGTTTCATTCAGTGTCTCTCATTTCATGATGGTTATTTGTGACCGGTATGTATTCTTGGGCCTTCGCACCTCTAACCTCTGACCCCGCACCGACCTTGTAAAGTCCCTTGAATGCATCGGCAGCGCCCATGAGAATACTCCACACAGACCCTCAAAAAGCACTCCGTGGCTGAGACGGATCATGGAAAGAATGTGTTTTGGCATCAATCATCATCATCGTGTCATCATTATCATAATTATCATCGGCATCCGTCCAATTACCAGATAGAAAGACACCACATCTTTTTAATTATGCAGTGAGTTAGCACAAGCTAATGGAATTGAGTAAACCATCCTTCAGGTTGAAAACCACAAAACATGGGGGGGAGGGAAAGTTAAATGAATGAATTTCCATCCTGACTTCTTTCCTAACCCCATTTGATCAATTAATCAAACGGATCCATCAACGTGATCCATTGGTTACTAATATTTCCTTTACCTATTTTATGCCTATTTCTGGTGTACATATTTCTTTTATATCTATTGCTTTATAGGCATGTGTATGTATGAGAGGGCCGTTTTACATGTCACGATTAGTTCCCATGTTGTGGGGGTGGATATGGATTTCAATGGAGCTCGGGGGATTAGGGCCGGATGTCCTTCCTGACGCCCCGTGGTGGATTCAAACCCGCCGCCTCCGGCTCATCAGTTCCTGAAACGAGCACGCTAACCACGGAGCTACCCCAATACGTATGTGTATGTCAATTTTATCTTTATTTTATCCTTATCTCATGTTTTTACAATGGAGTCTACCAGCTTAGGAATTTCACATGATTGCCCTCGCACAACCAGAGTGTCAATAAACGTCTCCAGTCATTTCAACCAGACCCATACTCTCACCTTGACTTTCCTGTCGTCGGCAGTGGTCTCGTCAAACTCCTCTCCCAGCTTCAAGTTGAGCTCTGTGTTCTTGAAGGTGCTCTGGGTCTGCAGCTTCACCTTGTCGCCGTCCACCGAGATGATGGTGGTGGGGCTGGTCATGTTGGCGACCTGACGTGTGGCGAAACCTATGCCTGCGGGAGGCAAGGACACACAGATTATATCAGCAGCTGGTGGGGGGGGGGCGTCTCCGGATTGCCGCCTAAACATGTGAACGGATGACAGAATGACTTAACTTGATTAGCCTCAACAGATCAGGAACAAAACTAAGGCGGCTTATTGATTAGATTTAGAGCAGAACAATTCTCATTGATACCCGTCTCTTTCTCCTCTGGCCAACATGTGTGCTAATCTATTTGTAACCTGCCAAGTCTGCAAACACTCCCAAGTGCCTTTGATAT
>OMLC01057281.1:4227-24650 GCA_900302585.1 Regalecus glesne
CATGCAAATGCTCTGGCTGATACAAAAAACACTTGCCAGAGAGTGTGAGTGACACGATCCTACTGAAAGCACACAATTGTATTAGCGCACGTTCACACACACACACACACACACACACACACACACACACACACAAACTGTGTGAGTGTGTGTAACTGAGTGGGCAAGAGAAACTGTTCATGTGTGTTTGAGCGAGAGAGAGAGAGAGAGATGATCTCATTTAAATCATTTGGATTTTTAGAGTGTGTCTGCATGAGTGGGAGAATATGCTTACGTGATTGTGTGTCACTGAGTGAGTGAGTGTGCATAGGTGTGTTTGTGAATATGAGAGAGAGAGAGAGAGAAAAAGAGAGAGAGAGAGAGATTGATTTGAAATTAATTACTTAATTAATTGGTTGTGACATAGCTATCCAATCACTTTAAATCACCATCATTGGTAGAGTGAGTGTAGTTAGAGAATACCTTTGCCTAGGTTAGGGGAAACTTACACTTTATATGACATTGGCCCTATTGATGCAGTAATTACTACCAGCATGACATGATACTGTGTTAGTACATCAATGCCGTATGTCCACGGAGTGGTCATTTACAAGTGTTCAATAATGCAGTTCGGGAGCAAAACATACATTTGTGAAAAGTGTGATTAGACTGTATCATTAAATGATTGTGATGACCGACAGTGGTGGGGAGAATTTAATGAACTATTCACACAGCATTATCCTCATTGTATGAAATGCTCACAACATATTTCAAAAGTGTAATTCGGCAGCTCAGATTAGGCCAGTGTAGAGTGTTATAATACATTACTTCCCATCAGCTCTAATCATCGATTGTGTGAGCCATTTTTAATATACGTTGTGACATATCTGGATTGATAATATTTCCGGTGTTAGTTTAACTTGAGAAGACTTGCCTCCTCTGCAGATAAACAAACCCTCGAGGAAGGATCTGTACTGTGGAGATCCAAAACAAAACAGAAAAGAAACCTTTTCCAACAGAAACGAGATGTAGCTGGTGAACCGTACAAATGTTGTCCAGACGAAAAAAAAAGTCAATTATAATTATCCACTAACCAGTGACCTGTAATGTGCAGATGTTTAATGCAAAAGGAAAATGTTTGCTGAAACTCTTATGTGCAGGTGGCCTGAGCTAGATCGGATAAATCAAAACATTCCAGTCTTGCATCTGAATTCTGGATGTCTGTATACTTGGTTCCTCTTCTGTAACTTTATGTCTAACCATGTTGTGACTAAGCCACCCCATAAAGTGATCTTTCCCAACTGAACGAATCTGATTCAACAGCTTTCAATTAATAGGAAATAAGCCGCTTTCTAATCAAATTCTGAGCCACATTTTGGGAGATTATGATTAATTTCTTTGCGTCAAGCACAGAATAGTCAAGTATGATATGTTACCAACTAAAGCAAGACTGATTTATGGCATGGGGCATTTGTGCATAACTCAATTTGACAAGTAAAAAGGAAGCTAAAACTCCTTTGGGGCTTCCTCATATAAGTGCCTAGGTTTCAATGTAATGATAGTGTCAGTTTAAATGCTCGATGCTACTAGATTGATGCAAACAGCTCAACCAATGCTCTGACCTCAACTGGGAACCCTTTGACTACACCTGTGGTGGAACCAAAATACAACACAAGAGGTATATTGAAAGTGGGTTTGGCCGAGGTGAAGCAGGGGGCTTTGTGATGGGCAGACCTACCAACCAGATTGTCCATCTCTTTTTCTTGCAGCAGACTGGCAGCATCGTCATCCCCCTCCAGGATCAGTTCAGTCTCTGGGCTCTGGTTGGGCACAGCCTGGCTGCGGAAGACCTTCTTAGATTTGACTGCAATATCATCTTCTGGGCCTGGGGGACAAAAAGTGGGGAATAGGGTAGAGTCAGAACTATAAATGCCGCACTCTCAACCCCACAGGCCAGATTGACATCGGTGTTGTAAGATAAGGAACGGGAAATGCTTTCAAGTGTCACACAAATGCACTCAAAAGGAGAATCTGGTTTTCATAGTCTCAGAGAACGCACGCTATAACATCTGGCAAGCTATGAGAGGCAGAATTACAGTGCAGCGAAAGAGTGCATTACATAAATACCCTATAATGAAACCTGAAGTACTTACCAAAAATGCAAACTGAAGCACAGTATTTCAAGTACTTGGAATGTCAAAAATAACATGCTAGTTCCAATAATTGTCCTCCATGGTTGAGCATAAGAGACGTTTCAGTTTTGATTTTTTTGACAAGGTTAACTATGGAACATTATTTGTTTCTTGAACACAACTCTGATTCATGGTCGATTCGAGATTCACAGTCAATTTGGAGGCATAATGAGAGTGAGACTGAATATATAGCACGATTGCAAGACTGCTCAATGACTGTGAATTGCTTAATGACTATGGTCTATCACACCAATGTAAAAGGATGTATCCATAAATGCTGCAAACAAAGAGAGCTCGTAACACATCTACCAGCCCAGATCAGCCCATCCCTAACATTCTTCTGCCACACATGACTGTAGTTGAGGTTTATGTGAAATGGTCCTTCTTAAGTCCTATGAAAAACGGGATGAGTAACTCATGTGTACCAAAGGAAGAACATATCAAAAACTGGAAGGAGGATGACACAAGTCTGACATGTTTTCTCTCAGCGCAGCTCTTAATTTGCTTCTCCCTCCCCGAGAAATATGTACCTTGACTTGAGGAGGTCAAATTTGAATGTTGTCAACACTGCTACCGTGAAAAAAGTCAGCTTCCTACTCTGTCTCATATCTGGATTGCTTTCATCAACCTGAGGGGAAAAAGTCTGGGAGTTTTGGAAATGCATTCTGTTCAGCGTTAAAGGCAAAAGCCATCCAGGGGTCGCAGATAAAAACAAAATTGAGTGAAGCTTAAAACTAATTCTGCAAAACATCTTTACGCTCAATTGAGAGAAAGTGAAACAGAAAAGTTGACACTGTGATTGGCAAGTGCAAGCAGGGAGACCACAGTGGGAAGCAGGCAAAATAAACCAAGCATATTTCTTCAGGCAAAAGTCCAGCAAAGTCAATATGAGTGAGAAAGCCCAGAGGGGAGTAGATGATCAGCCAAACAAGGCACTGTGCCCAAAATGCAATTTGGCTATTGAAGAGACAGTAATGTTGCTATAAATAGCTTTTAAAAAATGAAGAGTGATGACACAGAGAAGAAAATGTGCTGACATGAAAAGCAATCTTTTCATGACTGATGGCCCATTGACTCCGAGATGCTCTCCTATGAAATATGGCTGTTGCCATTTGTCAGTGTTAAGACCTTGCAGTGCAGACATGTCAAGGCCAACTCATTAGAAAGCTTTTCATTTGTTCACCTTGTCAGCTATATGGCAAAATAGGAGAGAGAACAACCTTTTCATGTTCTCCATATCCTCACAGAGTGCCTTAACTGTATGCGCAGTGAGAAAGTGTCGAACATAAAACATACTGATGAGATTGAAATCGATGATTTCAATTTCCTTGTCATGTTGCTAGGGGAAAAAAGACAGTGTGATCTTGAGCGGATCAAGTAGGACACCCTGCTTGATCCATGATTTGTTCACATTTTTACTTTTCGTGTTCCCTCAGTGTAGACAGTGTAGCTGGGCTGTGACTTACTGATGTGATGCACCAATGCAGGACAAGGTGTCAGGCTGACAATAAGTGGACTTTTAACCTCTTTCCCCTGCAGAGCTAACATGTTTGAAAGCCCTAGTTTAGTACACAATATTTTATTTTATACACAACTAACCCAAATTCTGATGTGTGTGATGTGCCAAAGCTAATTTACAGATTGTGGTATCCTTTACCCAAGCTCCAAAACGTTATGCTGCCATATTGTTAGCCAAGGGTACTCAGTACATTAACTGATAGCAAGGTCAACAGGGATGCTAAATAAAGCATCACATTTTGAAGTATAAATTAGCATCTTTGAAGTTATTGGGAATGCACCATTACAGCCAAACTCATTTCTATGATGTCACATTCAGCTGCAGAGATATTTATCTCATGTACAACAGAGTACATTTACCACCAGAAACCCAGGATCAAGACAGAGCCGGGGTGGCTCAGTGGCTGCCATGCATGCCTGGGAGTCAGGTGTTGTGGGCTTGTATCCTACCTCGTAGCTCAGTACAACGTGACACATTCATTGTAAAGCGCCTTGAGTGGCCGTTAGACTAGAAAAGTGCTATATAAGAACATGTCCATTCACCATTTTATCATTTACAGAGAAAGCGGTGCAGGCTTTGTTCTGGTCTCTAGACTAGAAAAGGGCTATATCAGAACAAGTCCATTTACCATTTTTACCATGGTGACAGAACTACAAATATAGTCATTGGCTTCAGTAGCTCAAGGACTAGAGAAACAATAAAAGTGGGCCAGATTTGAAGAATGGTTCAAAGTGAGGTTGGTAAGAGCAGCAAGGACACCACTAACAGACACTATGCATGATTACATTGCACCGAGCACAATTGTTCCCTCTCCCTTCTTCCCTTTTGACCTATGCTCACAATGGAGATGACCAGGTGGCATCCTTACTAGATGCCCAAAGAACCTCAACTGGCTCCTTTCTATGCAAAGGAGCAGTGGCTCAACTCCGAGTCATTCATGGATGACTGAACTTATCACCCTATCCCTTAGGGAGAGGTCAGTTACCCTCCTGAGGAAACCCATTTCAGCCCCTTATATCTGTGGTGTCATGGCACATGTGTAGAACAAATGGATTGGGTGGTTACAATAGGTAACATGCCCTACACCAACTGAGCTGTGCCTGAGCCCACCTCTTCAAGTAGACCAGGGTGTGGTATACTGAACCGTGCCTGAGCACAGCATGGGGGGATCACACTAGTCCTACGAACTGGACATTGAGGTCAAATGTGGTCTGGCATGGTACAGATCACCTCGTGTGAGTACAGCCTTAGGGTGTATCACACTAGGCATGGTCGCCTTGTACCACGCATTGAGCACAATTGTCTCCTCTTCCTAGCCTTGCCTGCCAGCCTGTGCTCATACTGTGCTTAATATTCCAGGCCAGAGCGCACTCGCATTATTACAATGTGACTTTCTGTGTTGAAGATAAGTGTCCTCGTATAGCACAACAGAGAGGATGATTTGATTTATCTTGCAGCTTATTTGGAGTTGTTTTGAGCATAGTGACACACAACCCTCCCACATACCTTACAGATTTATCAATTATGCAACGCAGCGACTTTCAGTTAATTGTTTTTTAAAACAGTTGCATAATTGAAATAGTGTTTGAGTTCTGTGCTCGGGCTTCAGTGATCAGGTTGACAATCCCACCAGATAGGTACCATGTCCAAGCCTACCACTTCAAGCAGGTCGGTGCATGGTACTCTGAATCATACCCGAGCAGAGTACAGAAAGATCACATTAGTCAAGTGAACTAGAGTTTGGTGGTCAAATGTGCTCTGGATTCGTAGGGATTGCCCCCTGCTTGTTAGGCCATCTTCACTAAGTTAAGGGTATTGGAGAGGATTCATGACCCAGTTGGAAGCTCTGACTCCAGGCTATGGAGGCACTGCTAAAGAGTCTGGTGGAAGCAGGAAGTTCATTCGAGCAAACCCATCAACCTCAATAGGCTGATATCTCAATTAATATGAAAATGTTGCCTAGATACAGTGCAAAATGACCATGTTCTGCTTCAAGGAAAATAGCATCAAATGGCACATTTGGTTAAGCTGATATAATCACGCCAGACCAAATACTGTGGCATAGAATGTGCTGTGATAAAGGTCAAAGAGATCGGATGTGAAAGCAATGGATTGAAGAGACAGGATAGAATAAATTCCAAAGAATCAAATTCTTCTCCACTCTGCCAGATTCACACACGCAGAAAACACAAACTTGAGATATTGTTATCATTAAATTTGCTTCAGTATTTAAATATAGTGTACAGTAAGGTTGGTCTTGATATTTACCATGCAATGACACAAATGTTGAAGGCTATGACCCAGAACGGTCTCCTAAATTTCTGACACCGTATCACAGAAACAAGATCCCATTATTTAGTCATTTTGTATAAAAAGCACAATAAACTTAATTATGATTGGTTATCTTGTTTTCTTGGGTTCATTAGTTATAGCAGTTAAGAATTTCCAAACAATAATGTAAGATCAGTGATCATTTCTCATGTCCCCTTGATCCGGAGCAATGAGGACACTTCCCTCTGAGGTGCAGGTCGAGGAGATAAAGTAGATGCAGTGTGTTTTTGTGGACAAGCAGAGCTCTGCTCAATGAGAAGGGCCACTGTTCTGTAAAAACTTCAGGCATTCAGTAGTTTCACTTGACAATTTGGACTATATATACAACATTGTTGCCAAGGGTCCATGTTTCATATATTGCAGGAATGCTGGGGTGTTTCTGTGGCACAGGCCTTTCCTTTTTATAGCCTCCTTACAGTCAGACAGCATATGTATTTCTAGGTCTCATATGTATATGTACATCCTGTCTCCACCACCATTCCTAAAGGAGAAACTCTTGACATGATGTTTTACTTTGGGATCCACTATCTGGTATGCATGTTTCTTCAAGAGTGAAAAAGGCTGATCACACAAATATTCTTGGGTAATTCAATATAGATAATAAACTTCATGTTTATTTGCATAAAAAAAGAAAATAAAACAACATGGCATGACCATGCTAAAAAAGTATAAGTACTACAGGAATTCTGGGGAGTGCCCATTACTGATGAGTGGATGTTTAATGTTCGTAATCTCTGCACTGAGGATGTGTCGAGAACATTTTTTGAAGAGAACTAACTACATGCAGAAAGTCAGTAAAAAGAACCATGCAAAGCAAAAAAAGAAAATGCCCTTGCTTTGATTTTAGACTCAAGCCTTTATTGAAACCATTCTTTTAACTCCTCCTTGATCTGTTGTCATTTCGAATATGTCTTTCATGTCCTTTGCTCACATGAGGATATGCAAGCAGACTAAATATCAGCATTTGCTGTTCGTGTCCCATTAGTGTCCTAATGTTGCCTCTGTAAAAAAAAAAAGGTTTCAGAAATCCCTTCCGTTTCCCAAACTCCATGTTAGGAATCTTACTCCTGCCCTCCTACACACTCTCATGGTGGTTTCTACATTCCTCATGGGCTGAAAAGGGCAGTCCATCATATTGCATTACCACTAGGGTGATGCTACCCTTCTCTCTCTCTCTCATTCCTTTTATTTACTGTGTATTGAAAAGAGAAAATGGGGAGGAGGGGGGAGCAGTTTCATACCTCTTATGATGCTAGCCATGCTTTTTGCATTTTTAAGACTGTTAAAATAAACATTAAACCTTTGATGTCTGAGTGTTTATAGTGTGCAGACTGCTCCCCTATGAGCGAGCTTTATGCAATATCCTGGTAGTACAGTGTGTGTTAATCATGTACCAGAGGTTGAAAATATGATCCTCAATTCATCAAAACATTAACAAAAGGGCGACCCCTGCATCTGATTAGTACAATGCAAAAGAGATCTGCATATTAATAAAGGGAGCATTTGCATCACCACGGAGGGCTCATTAAAAAGCAAATCTTTTCCTGACTAACTTGGTCAATGTTTAATATCTCTGATGATCAAGCAGTGCATGGTTAACGACAGGAGACTATAGGTGGGCATTACTATGGCAGCAAGGAGCTACGGAGAGCTCCAAAGCAAGACAAGAGGTCTTGCTGTGGAGCAGGTCTGAGGAAAGCTACTCACCTCAAATGAGACAGCAAGGGCACCCAGAGGTAAAACACTTGGATCAATATTAACGTGACTTCCATTTCATGCTTCCCCAATTCCAATCACCTAACAATATACTCTGATAGTGGGTCTTGCATGGCTGTAACGGGGCAGGTTATTATGGGTAGAGGGCAGAAACAGAATGTGCTGGCTAAGCTGTCAATGTTGCTAATAGGAAAAGAGGCGGAGTTTAAGATGCGTTTAACCTCACTTTCAAATCATAATTTGCAAGCGTCTCTCTCTCTCTCTCTCTCTCTCTCTCTCTCTCTCTCTCTCTCTGACCATGTTTCATTTGATCATGTCAGTGGTCCTTTCGCATCTCTCTGCTGTCTCTAACAAGTTAAATCATTCAACAGAGGAAGACGAGAGAATTCAACTTAATTTGCGCTCAACCCTTTCCCACTATGCTATTGGAGAACACCTGTATTTGATGCCATTTTCCATATGCGTGCTGTATCGCACATGTATATTACAAATGAAATATATAACAAATAGGTGTAAAGGTTCTCTACAAAGAAAGTGGTGTCCAATCAATTACCTATATAATTCATGCATCCCTGGACAGATTGATATGCAGTAAAAATGTGCAGGCAGGATGATGAATGTGTGTCTTTCTAGAATCATCCAATATTCATCTCTGTGTTTACACTAACACGTACTTCCTAATATGACCTAATATGGTACAATTCTGAACCAGAGATTGTACTTCAGGTATAGACTTTCAGGTCATAACAGTTATTTTATTATTATTTTTTACTTTTCATTTTCTATGAGGTCGATTTCCGCACATTATTACATGTTTCAGATCTAATACTGTAAGACACAGTTAATGTACATTGGAGGCCATCTGTAATGTTTCAAGTGGGTGAAGTTGACTGCAAATGAACAGCAATCATGACAAATGCATGTGGTACTGCATTCCAGTAGGTGCCCAGAGCAAATGTGCTACAGAGATTATCCACAGGTTAAAACCTGGCTAGCTATGTCAGGGCTCTTACAATATCTAGGGCTCCTATTCCGTCCTCTCTGCTTCGATGTCTTTCTCCTGAATCATTTGTGTCCGTCACTAATCCCTCTCGGCTTCAACAGGTAATCAATCAATCTCCCATCCGTCCGGGAAATGTCAACCAGATACGGATCTCCCTGGAACATCTTTTTGACGCCGTGCATCATGGAGAAGGCTTGCGGTCTTCGGAGAAGGACAGACTGGGGCAGTGATGGTGGGATACTGATTTGTTTAAGTCCCTGCAAGGCTAAGCTCTTTAGCCACAGCTCCCATCAGTTTCTGTTAACACTACGTGGAGAGCATTGCAATGTGTCCCTTACTTTAGGTTTAGGGTCATTTCAAGAGGTTAATCAAACTCATTTTACCTCTCAGATTTCAGACTAGATAAAAGAGAAGCTAACAAACCCTCGAACGGCACCTTTCATACATTAATAAGATAAGTGGAAATCATTAATTATTTGACCATTTTTTATCTCTATTTTTCATTATTTTGATAATTTTGGTAAAGAACGAGAAGAGCGTTCATCTGCTCTGCTGTATTTCTTTTGTCCGCAGGAAGTCTAAATGAAAATTTCCTCAAAGCGACATCTGCTCGAGTATTGTTGGCATGGACTAAATCCCTTCTATAAGTGCTGAGTTAGCAGAAAACTTCTCCGACTGCTGGTTGGACAGGCCAAAGCAGCCACTTGGTTGTATTGTGTTTTCCCCATGGAAACCCTCGGGGATTAGAACACCAGAGCCCTATCTGTGCAATTCTTTCATGCTATTTTATGCATGCAGGCTCATACTGCTTCAGAGATATGAGTCTACTACCCTGTCCAAACCCCTGACTTTGATCAATGGATGGAGCAAAGAACCAGCACTGCCAACAGGCCAATGGAGACACTGTCATTAAAAATGTAGACAATAGGTAACAAAGCTGCTGTGATGTTAAAACACCAACAAAAAAGTCAAAGCAATTAACAATCAGAAACCAACCATCCCATGTTTGCTCCCATCTATCTGGACAAGCCATACTGTGTGTGTTCAGAGCCACTAGTTTCAACTAATGTGTTAGTTAAAACCAATGACACTGGTTAAATGGAGAATCTAACAACAGATGCTCATCTTCTGTTGACCCTTAATAACTCAGCAACCTACTGGTACTGCTAGAATATCCAACACAATTTGGAGGACATTAGATCTTCATCGTCGTGCAGATGAAATGCTAATGAAACTAGCAAGCCCAGTGATCCGCTCAAAAGCTGACTTTGGGGAGTTGAGCAATTTTGACACAACACTGCCCCTAGAGGCACTAGAGGCCCTTCGTGGTGACCTCATGCTAATAATAAGAAGACAGTAAAATTTGTATATTGGTCTATGTAAAAAAATAATCACCAAATCACTTAGTTGCACAACAATTTACAGCTTGTGAGGCTCTGTTTCACTTAAAGGTGGAGTATTCATACAGATCCCTTCTTCCAAAGTATCAGGCTGACCTATGTGTTCATTTAGATCGAGTGAATTCTTTGTGAATCAGAACAAAGCCCCAAAGAGCAGTGAGACTTCCTCCACTTGATGGATACCTGTTAAAATGGAATTGGAATTTCACCAAACGTCACTAAACAGTGTCAGAGGGAAGTTAACAACAGCACTTTCATTAAACTAAACTACATGGACAGAATGTGCGACCATCTTGAACAATCTCCAGTCAAAGTGTGTACGAGTACAAAGAAACGTCCCACTAACCGGTCGGCCACCGAGTCAGCTTCTCATTATCAGTGAAGGACTTTTAATGTCAACACATATTTGGGCTTGTGTTCGTTTTTAGCTTCCCTGTGTTCATCCACAGTATCGATGAGAGTAAAAAAAGGCTTATCACATGAAAATTACTGACTTTTTTTTCCTCTTTAAGCCATTTTTCTTTCATTGTTTGACTCCTATGACCGTATGTGGACCCTGGGAGCCCGTGCATACTTACAGGGACAGCACAATTACGACAACGCCAAAGCTCAAATCTAAAGTTCACGTTAAAGATCAAGTGGCTAATGCTGCGACCTGTGACGTTTGTCCAGCAAGTGTCAAAGTATGCTCCGTGTCCACCCCCGCAGCCTGAGGACTAATGGTGACCCGTAAAACGGGCCTCTCACTTCACACTCTGTCCACCCTCTGCTTATACAGCATCTCTTGTGCCAACTGCAGCTCAGTGCTAAATGAAGAGGCTGTCACTGATATCAATCTGTCAGTTTACTTCATTCACTACCCATTCACAGCGGAGCTAATGGTGCAAAGGACAATTCTGCGGACGGCATTGAGAGCACCGCATGCCCAGAACCCCCTATTAGACCAAACTGGCACAATGCCAGGCAATGGGCCGAGTGTATGATCGTGATGGAAATTTACTCCCAATCAATCAACGGGAGAGCTTTAGTTATTCAATCTATTTATTGGCATATGGAAGCAAAAGGGCAAACCATCAGTCATTTTACTGAGTTGATGGGTTGTGAATGTGACTTGATTTGATGTTGAGAGATCCATGAGACGGGTAGTTGATGGTATTTAAAACATTGTGGCCCCCTCAGCGAGGATGTTACAGTTGCAGAGCTCATCAGCCATGATGAGCCCTCGTGTGAGGTAAATGAGCGTCACTCTGGTTATTAGGACCTATTACAACCGATTCATCAAATGTCAGCCATTAACCCATTAGATGATAAATCACATTGTTTAAACCACACACAAACTGCTTCAGAGGAGAGAAGCCAGCGAAATTCTGGGAATGAATAAACCGGGTCAGTGATCTACACAGCTGGAGTAATCTGCAATAAGACAGTGCATGAATCATGTATTAAGTGAGCGTATTACACACCTAAATAACTCCAAGAGTTCTCTGTCGTGGGGGCATGATGATTTATTACCTGGATGTTTGTTAAGACAGCACATTGCAGTCAAGGCTTTCATTAAAATGCCTTCACTGAGGGACCTATTCTAATTAGGCTGTGTGGCAGATAAAGAGACTCGTGTTGAATAGAAAGGCTAATGATCATTATTTAGGGCCTATTTTCACCTCAGAAACTTTTACTATGGTGATCAAATAACCAACCTGTTAGCAGTGAAATGCAACCGGAGAAAACGTTGCAATTGTGAACACAACAGCCTTGAATAATCACTAAAAAAAAGGGGAATCGGTTCGACTGGATCAGAAGTTTATTCAGAAACGTTTCGTCACTCAAACAGGTGACATCTTCAGTCTGAGCTGACTGCTGCATCCCCCCCCACCTTATAAACACTAAAGTTGCATATCATCCAACAAAAGGCTGGGTACACATGCAAGTTGGGCATTAACGGCACATTCAGTGGTAATTATAAGCTGAAGATGCCATCTGCTTGAGTGATGAAACGTTTCTGAATCAACTTCTGATCCAGCTGAAGCGATTCACCTTTTTGGCAAATGGACTCGTTCTCAGACGTGGAACTTTTTCTAGCCTAACAACTACTCAAAGCACTTCACACTGAATGGCTCACATTTGCTGAGCCCTGCGGCGGGATAAGAACCTGCTTCGACCGACCTGAAGGCGCGTGTTCTACGACTGAGCCAACACGGCTCGATATATCTTGAGGTTTAACTATCCCTCACTTTCAATGTCTACGACCAGGGGGAAAAATACCACGCAACTATTTAGCACTGTGACACAAGGTGAAAATCAAAGAAACCAGTTCAAGATGGCTCAAGACTTTCTGAGATCTCAGGTCACAGCGGTTGACACAAGCCTCGGTGCAATGATGTACTTTAAATGTCCTTGGATTTGTACAATAGAAAACATCCTATCCATCAGCCTCTGAAATGGGAAAAGCATTTCAAAGGATAAAGAATGGCTGATGGTAGTGACAACCTGAGACTTGTTCTCCAATATACATTATGACAGCAATCCTCCTTCTGGACGGCGGGATAATCATGTCAGAGAGGTCACTGCCGAAAGGAAAAGCGAGATGATCGATGAACCCACGATGATGTCGTAGGAAATTGTATTCACAGAAACGTCTGCGGTTATTCAATCCGGTAATTCAAGTGATTTCTTTTTCAACATTGGGCTCACTTGGCAGCTGGTGACTGTGTGAGGCATGAAACAGGCTTGTACTGTCTAAGATTGAGAGAAATCCCTTGAATTACGGGAATATTTTGTTCCTTATTTGTTCCGCCCTCTCGGCTCATTGGTGGTTTCCTTAAAGAAGTTTCATGTATAAACACACACACACACACGCACACGCACACACAAACACACACAAAGGTCTGTTTCGACGTATCACGATTAGCCCTCACGTTGTTTTTTATAAATACATACAGATGCCAATTGTGTTTGCATTGCACCGCAGGGTAAATATCAGATCATTTATGATGCATGTCCAGGGGACAAAAATAAATACCAACAATAAGCATGAGCTGCGGTGGCTCGGTGCATACCTGGTATTCAGAAGAATATTTTTTTATTTGCCCAAGAAGAAGAAACGTTTGAAAATGAATGATGGAAATCATTCCTGACAGCATTATCACAAGGAATTATTATTTCTAGAATTATTATATCATACATTACTCAGATTGTCTATTGACGGAATGGGAAAATCTTTATTTTATTTTAGGAATGGGAATCATAATTGTTTTTCCTTTATTGGTGTTAACAGGTGTTCAAACTAATCATGCTAGTATGTTTGTCTGTATTCATGTCGGTATGCTGAGAGTGGCAGAGAGAAACGTTTTTTTTCAGTAGGGAGATGATATTCTATATTCACATTGTGCTGTCAGACAAATGTCATACCTTTGCAATTACCTTTGATGTCTTTTTCTTCTCACCATACCTTAGAATAACTTTGGTAGAGCTTACTTCAGAGCAAGAGTATCACCCTATCCATCAGAGGCTTTCCCATTTAGAGGAATGTGAGGCACATAAGAGGCTCATGTGAAAATGAGATGAGTTTTGGTAAAATATTCAAAACACGGCAAAGATCAAAAGAAAGAAAAAGATCAGTCTATTGGTTCAGCTATGGCAGTCTCAAAGTAAAAACGCACACACACACACACACACACACACGCGCGCGCATGTGCGCGCACATCTTCAAGGAAGCCACCAAAGGACGGGAGAGTGCTCAACAAACGAGGAGCAAAATAATCCAGTACTTCAAGTGATTTTTTTCCAACCAATTATGGTCAGCACAAGTCCATTTCATGCTTCACAAAATAATGTGATAAAAATAACACACCCATTGAATTTTAAAGATTCCCATTAAAGAATAATTTAAAAGATACAAAAATATTGTAGCTGTACTTAAAGGGACCGCTGATAATACTATGAATCAACAGGTCCACTAAAGAAAATCCAGAAGAAAAGGCATTATGGTCTAAATAATCAACTGAATGACAAAAAAACAGGGCAGCATGGCTCAGTGGGTAGAGTGGTCGTCTGGTGATCAGAAGGTTGCAGGTTCGAGCCCCGCACCTGCAGAGAAGCGTGTCAAAGTGTCCTTGAGAAAGACACTGTTCCCCTAACAGCTCTGCCCTGTGATGGACTGGTGACCCTTCAGGGGTGTATCCCCGCTTTTCGCCCAATGAGAACTGAGATAAGCTCCAGCTCCCATGAGACCTGACTTCGGATAAGCGGTTGATAAAAAAAGTCTCCGTTATATTTCATCAACCATTGGACCTGGCCCCCCCAAAAAAAGTCAAGTCTGGGTCCAACATTTCGTAGGACTAAGTTTCCACTATGGATGTCAAAGACCAAACCTGGGAGTTATATGATACTACTTCAAGAGTAGCAAAGGCAACCCATATGATCATGAGAGTAAAATGGAACATATATGGATGGAAGGGAACTTTTCTCTCAAGACGAGAGGCAAATAACAAATCATTTGTGAGGCTGCCAGACTCTAAGGAATTACAACCTGCTGGAAAGTGATGGAGAGATGAGTTTCTGGTGGAGACGTGATGTGTTCCGATACAGAAACTGATACCCTCTTTGCCTGCCTCAGGTGGTGAATAAACAAGAATCTATGAGTACTAGCGCTTTAAAATGACAAGGCTAGTAGTCCGTTATTCAGCTAAACTTAATTATACTGACACTGATGGTTAAGCCTGAGCTTTGTTAAGTGCCAAAGGGTTGGAAAAAATGAGATATCCTTATTATTGATGCTTTGTCCAGCTCATAGTGAATTGATGACCCATAACAGCTTGTGTCCAGACTGCATACCCTATATTGCTATGGTAGAGTTACCCCCTTTTTTGGGGGGGCAGCATGACTCAGGAGTTAGAGAAGCTTGTTTAGTAATGGGAAAGTTGCTGGTTCAATCCCTAGCTACTTCAGAAAGCGTGCTGAGGTGTCCTTAAGGAGGGCATTGAAACCCTAACTGCTCATCAGGGCCTGTAGCTGCCCACCGCTCCTATACAATAGAATGGGTTAAATGCAGAGGACACATTTCATGTCAAGAATATCAAATACAGTTGCTTTCCTTTCCCTTTTCCAGACAAAAGGAAAATCAGATGGTATCATTAGTCGCCAGTAGTTCTTTCAACGCAACTAATGAATCTTTATTCTTCTTATGAATAGGATTAGAATTGTCATTATAGCCTTTTCAACACATTTACCCTTCACTTCAGGCATGGATGAAGTGAGCATCATTTTCAGTTTTCCCTTTCCTCAACCACCAGCGTGAGCAATAAACAGGACGACTGCTGAAAGAAACCGTTCCCTACATCATACAAAAAGCTTTTTATCGCCGAATGCCAATTTTCTGAGTTCAGGATTTTGCTATTAACAGCTAGCTGTGCATTAGGAGAGAACAAAAAATGTGGATAGAATAGTTATTCCCCATGAGGAAGATAATGTTCAATTATGGGCCCAGTCTCAGCTGTCAGATGCATTGAAGACTCTAACCGTGTCTATGCAATGGGAGGAATGGCCCACTGCTCCCGCATATAGCTGTCCAAAGCCCACAAAAGCCCACTGGAATAGCACTGAAAGTCCTCCTTAATGTTTGGTCAGAGAAAGCCCCAGTGATTCAATGTCTGACCTCAATGTCTACAAGACTGTTAAGGCCAGTCGACAGATAGAATTATTCAGCCAGCAATACAAATGCTTTTACTCACGTGTGAATTATTATCATGCATCCACGGACGCGCACGTTCTGTAAATCTCAAAGTCTGAAGCTCCTCAGTCTGACTCAATTTTCCACTGCTATACGGTACATTATAAAATCTTTTTTATGTGAGCTATATTCCAGAGAGGGGAACTCTAAAAGATCTCTAAAGCTGAGTGTAGAAGTTTTGACAGAAAAGGAGGCGCTTGATCGTGTTTTGAATCTAGAGGAAAAACATACTGTGGGACTGTCCTCCTGGTGTTTTTCCTCCTGTCATACTGGTTCTCCATATCCGGTGAAACGTTCAATAATAAAATAAAAGTTCATAAAATCTGCTAGTTAGCCTAGTGTGAAACAATATTCTCAGCGGTTTTCATTGTCGGCTAAATGCTTTAAATCGCTTAACCACCGAACGTTCAATTGAAAGCAATCTGAACTCCTCAGTGAGAGTGTGCGGAGGGCAGGGAGTGGTAGTAGCTAATAAGGATGTGTACATGGCCTCAGCCTACAGATGCTGTTAAACAGCTGTATAATGGTGATAAGATGCATTTTTTCCCCGACTAGCAGCTGAAGAGAAATGGTGACAACAGATGGAGTGTAAATCCCAAGAAAGCATTCTCAACACCCTTTGGTTAAGGAGGAAAGGGAAATAAATGGAGGACAGAGATACTCTCCACCATCTCCTCTGCTTTTGTAAACTCCCGTGAACTCACTTCAGTCGTATTTCCTATGGCAGAGAATGAAAAATAATCATAAGAAATAGAGACAGAAAAGCTTCAAGTGAAGTGCTTTCTGCCATTAAAAACCTCAAAGGCATTTTCTACTGGGGATCCAGAGGTTCAGGAGCTGGTTTATGGTGCATGGGTTCTCATTTCATGTTTGTCAACATGCTCGGCAAAGCTCTTGTGGCATTTTATGAGCTTCCAAAGAGCAGTGCGGTTGATGCATTTGATTGAAAAGGCCCAGAATCCCAGCACGTCCTACCTTAGTTATCTTGGAGAGCAGGCAGCCTCGGAGTGGGATAGACTTTAACGCCACTAGGGGACCCATGTGAAGCTCACCTTATAATGTCGACATATTGGAATAACAGGGATAATGGCGTGGAGATTTTAATCAGAGGATTGTGTGTTTTAGCTAAACATCTAAAGCTCTCTGTGTGTTTTCTACATCTTTTTAATTTTGTAAAATCATTTTTATTCCACGTGTAATGTCAATATCGGTGACATTTTTTTTTAACCATTTCTTCCATAAAGGAGTTAGATTAGAACAAGGGTGTGGCTCTAACCAAGGATGGCTTCAAACATTAACAAGAAGCATCAGCATTCCATAAAGTGCGTGGAGAAAAGCAGTCCGAAAACCCAGAAGGAGCAGTGAGTATGTAGATGAATTTGCCAAGCTGGCAGCTGAGGAGAGCACCTCAGTCCTGAGCAGGTGTATAATCCAAATGAAACCGCAACTGGTGAAAATGTGGTGAAATGGTCAAATAGATAGCCGTCTCCTCTACGCACATGCAGCAGCATATTTGTTATGTGGACCTATTCAGTGCAGCAGCCTTTGTGATTGAATTTGATACTGAATGGACCCCATTTCCAATGCAGCAATCTAGCTCAGCTTCTCCTCTCTCATCAGAGCTCTTTCCCAAGAGCAGAGCTTTATCTAAAAAGGCCCCACCAGCCTCTATCCACATACTATATTCATCAATTAACCAGGAAGTTACATTACATTGCACAAGTGCAGCGTGTTAACTTGCATATGTGGTCTCTTGCATGTGACTAACGTCCTTGCTCATCCTTTCACCATGTACATCCCTAGCTTTTGTACTGTTAACACACACTTAAGTACATACTACACAGCCTGTAGTTTTATTGTAACATACACTTGCAAGTCTGTCTTTCATTTCCATTGATGAAATCTGCACTATCCCGATTGTGCATTCCATGTTTTGTTTTTGTGTGTGCATTAATTTGATTGGCAAATACGTTTTTTTTTAATAACAACAACAACATCAACACATGATGAGGAAAACGGGAAATCGGTTCAGGTAGCTATTTCCTGATATAGCACAACAGATTATGTCATAGGCACCAAACTGAGATACCCTTTGATGCTGCCCACCCTTTTGCTTTGTCTGATGCTGATGATGATGATGATGATGACCTCCGAGACTAAATGTGAAAATTAAAAGTTAGACTACGTAGCCCCATCTTGTCTTCGGATGATCAAAGCAAGGCATTCGATGCAAATACCCAAAGAGACAGACTAGAAAAGTTAATGGTCCCTGTTCAAACCTCTCCCCCTATCCCCAAACTCCTCTACCTCCCTGCCCGTTCAGAGAAACAGTCGGTCACATTTAAGGACAAATCAGAAGGCAGAGGCACATCTCAAAATTCTGCCTGTCCTCCCATGGGGACTTTTAATCTGACTGTGGAGCTTGCAGACACCGCCTTATGAAAGCCATGATAGATGGAGAAAAATGCTGAATTGCAACAGCAACCGCTGAGGACATTCTAGGATAAACCATCCTTCATAAATTCATGCATTCTGTGCCCAACAAAATGTCAGTGTGGATTGTCAACCACTTTGATTTTTATCCTCTTTTATTCCCTTAATTTCCCCCCCTAATGTCAAAGCATGTTTATGATGCTCAAAGCTTTGTCATTATGATTCATTGCTCTGACGAAAACCAAAGAACCCATAAGCATTAGAGTGTATGCATTGGATTCACTATAACAGTGAATTTATACATGTGTGCATGCACATAGATTGTAAAATTTTACAAGAATGAACATCCTTTATAATCCTATTCTTCCCGTATCATATAATTATGTTATAATTCTGTTATCCTCTCAGTGGTGTATTCTGCAAATTGCACTTTATTCTGCATACAAAACACCCATTGCATGTCTGTCGATCTTGGGAGTGAGATACCCCCTCCTCTGTTGCCCTCCCTGAGATTTCTTCCTATTGTTTTCTCCCTGTCAATGTTTCTTTTGTTTTAGGGAGTTGGTTTTTGTAAATCTGATGCAAGCGTCTAAGGACAGGATGTTGTGTTATTGGAAAAGCCCACTGAGGAACATGTATAATTTGTGATAATGGGCTAAACAAATGAAACGTATTTGACTTAATGATCTTTTTAAGGTGTGCATGTTGGGCCTACTTAAGGATACACGACATCAACACGATATTTCCTTTTTTACCATGAGCACAGTATAGACTCAGCAGGACTGAACTTGACAGGGTGGTTCTGCTTTGGCCTGCAAGTCTTTCCTTCTTAATATGGCAATTTTGAGAAACCTGTAGTTATCTAAATCATAACCCGTGGCCTTGATAGGATCTGAAAGACCTTCGATTCAAGTGCAGAGAAAATCTGATTCAATATCAAAGACACTTATTATTCCAAATTGAAAATGGACTGCCTCAAATTCAAGGAGAGCATAAACATAAGTGTACAGAGAAAAACAGAATTGCTGTTTGCATTTCGAATTTGATGGTGATCTCTTTTATAGGCACAGTGCATATTGATGAACATTTAGAATGCACATATGCCAGATTTAGCCACCAGGCTTATTTTCATCTGTTTCCCAAACAATTAGGGGCTCAGTATCTTGCTCAAGGACACTTTGACACGCTTTCCGAAGGAGCCCGGGATTGAACCTCCAAGCCTCCTATTAGTAGTCGACTGTCCTACCTCCTGAGCTATGGCACCCCATTTGTTACAAAATATATGATGTTAATGCCTGGACGTATTCCCACAAGATCAAATACTTAGTGAAAAACGTTTTCCGGACAAGTTCCTCATGGCTAGATATCATCCAACACTATAGAAATGCAGACATTTACGAGCCCCTGGAAACCCTAAATCCATCTCGGCCTGAGAGGAGTACACCTGAATGCCAAAGCTTCACCTATTATCTGTCGCTAGCATACTCCGTTTTCCTACTCCCTTTTCCACTTTCCATCCACAAGCCCTACCACACTATTCCTGATGTTTCAGGACTTCAGTCATATCTCCAAGATAAAGGTTTACAACCTTTTACTTCAGAGTGTTTTTCAATGCACAAGTCAATCAAACAAAACAAGACACAAAAGATTTCATTATCTGTTGATCACAAAGTTGTACTTAAAAAACAACAACCCTTTTTCCCCACCCGATTTCCCCGAGCTGTTTCGCATTGATGCCCCTCCAGGGAGGAAGGAGGAAGTGGTAGCATGTGTCCCCTCCAAGTCACATGACCACTAGCCCTCACTAGTCCACACATCATGGTCTGGTGGGGAAAGCACAGTGCTTGGCCGTCAGAGGAGAATGAAGCAGAGTACTTTCCCTTCACTTAACCAAGAGGCCTGGACCACCCAGAGGGGGACACTAGTGAACCCAGAATACTTTATCCAACCTAACCCTTATACCCATGTGAGGCTTAGCCAATTATGACCCACTAACTATGGACCTCTGGCTGTGGTTGGAGATGGCGCGGCCGGGATTCGAACACACAACTGCAAGAAAGCTTCACTTTTATACCCATCTGACTTTTGTACTAGAATTGTGCTTCCATTGCGCGGCCCATCC
>OMLC01057295.1:0-12297 GCA_900302585.1 Regalecus glesne
CTCCGTTTTCAGGACGGGTGCATCATCACTAAAAGACTAGCCACTGGCCTGTACATGCAGTCTACACCCATCTACTTTCAGTATACTTGAAACAGCCGTTAAATGTCACTAAGCCTATGAAACATGATTTATTTGTGAATTTCCAGAATATCGTATTAACCAGATGTAAATGAAGTGAAGACAAAGTAAGTAACATGAATTAAACACATTTTTATGTCATGGGGCCTGTGATGAGTCGGAAATGATGGGACATGTCGTCCCTGTGTTGTTTAGTGCGTTTGCTGTCCTGAATGTGATCTCAAGGCCACAGGTCATGTCCAGAGAGGCCAACTTTGGAACAAGAACGCCTGTCTGGGTATGCGTGTCTCTGTCTGTGTGTGTGCGTTTGTCTTCTACCCACCCATGGCAGCCTCATCATCTCCAGGGCCTTCATAGAGCAGCTCACAGCGGTACCTCTGGGCAGTGACCGGAGAGGGCAGGTGGATGGTGATCATCTGGAGCAGGGCCTCTCCGGCGGGCAACCAGCGACGCATTACGGCCTTCAGCAGGGGCTTGCCCTCCTTGTCCTTGTCCTCTGCATCCAGTTTGATGTCCAGCTTCTCGATCATTTTGGCCGCCTCATCCTTCCGAAAGTTCATGATGGCGTCAAAAACCTGGGAGAAGGTGGAAGTAGGTGAGAGGGTATGAAGGGGGTGTGTAATGGGTGTGGGGGGATTTGACGAAGTGGGTCGACCCAGACCAAGACCACCTACTTTGAAACCACCCTGAGTATTTTGACAGCAGATGAACAGCTTTGTGCTCATATTCACCACATGGACACGCACATAGAAAACATCAGCGGTTCTTGATTAGCCCAACACATGAATCAAACCGTCATTTAATTCCAAATTCCTGGGAGCCAGCGTCCTTGCAAAACACCCTCCTCACCTTAAAGATGGGGTCCAGGACGAGCTGGGAGAAGGTGCGGGGGAGCTTCTTACCATCAGGACTAGTGGGAGACTTACTGAACTTGCCAGTAGCTGGGTCAAAATACCTGAAAGAAGCATTCAAAGCATTACACAAGTCTGACAAATCCTCTTCGAAACAGGGTTAATCTGTGATCGATGCTCTGCTGGTAATTCACCCATACGTTGGAGTTGTGTGTGTGTGGGTTCTACATAACCGGTGACACCGCGGGCTGCTTACCTGTCTCCCCACAGCTTTTTCATCATGTCCTCCACTTTCTTGCACCTTTCCGCTGGTCCTAGTTGAGCATCACCCTTGGCAGCAAACTTGGCCACATACATCTCCGCAAACTGCTTCAGGGTGAAGGCCCAGCCGTGGAGGCCGGAGCCGAATCCAACCGTCCCGATAACAGGATCAATCTAAACAGAGAGGTAATATTTGAACCAGGCGCATCTGTCGGATAGAAATCGAACACACAGCGGGCAGCATCTCCGCCTGTCACGCTCTGCTCAGCGCTAGAACGCTGCATGTGGTTCTCTCCGTTTTACACACGCCACAGTGCCCCTTACCATGATGTTGCCCATGGGTCCCCCGTCGTCCTCTCCGTAGGTAGAGATGATGACGTTGATGTTCTCCACAATGCGCTGGAAGGTCTGGAAGAGCTCATCCGGCTCCAGCTGCAGCTCCAGCAGGGCCCGGTCCATCTTGTTCATCATCAGAACCGGCTTGATGCGCTCAGCGATGGCCTGACGCAGCACTGTCTCTGTCTGCACGCACACACCTGCCGAAAGAGGAGGAGGAGCAGGTGAGGTCAGGAGGGAGGAGGGAGGTGCTGTTGGAGGTTGAGAGGATGGGAGGGGGGGTAGTCCTTGAGCGAGACACTGAACCTCGAACTGCTCAACCCTGAGATGGACCGGGGACCTGTCCACGGTGATTCCACACCTTTCACCCAGTGAGCACTTGGATAAGCTCCAGCATGACCCCGTGACCCGACTTCTGATAAGTGTTTGATGATGGATGGATGGATGGATGGATGGATGGATGATGGATGGATGGGTGGATGGATGGAAGAATGTGAGCTAACACCTAGCAGGTATCTTGGTCCTTGAGCCCTGAACAACTAAAGGCTTTCACTTTCTGTATTGAGAGGTAAGCAGAGGCCACTGAAAGCTAGTTGGTTGAGGGCAGCAGTGATGTCACTCGAATCCTGACCTTTGTCACTCAGCGGTGTGAATAACAGCCACATGTTAGGGCATGCATGATTAACTCATGAATGGATTCATCAAGAGTGTAGCGGTTGAACAATGTGTTTGCTGCTGGCATCTACAGTTTTCCAGCACACTCAGTAAACCCCGTTTGTGCCACTTTCTGCAGTCTGCTGGAGACCAAATGTGTCCACCAAGTTTTTGTTTTGGGGTTCAGGGTGTGTAGATGTCAACAAGATTCCCCCGGTGGGCTCCGGTTCCTTTTTGGAGTGGACGGAGTTTATTTCTGGTTTTCCGTTCAGTGCCATGCAACAGTTGCTGACGCACATCATGCATCAGGAGAGCTGAAGCGTTCCACACGGTAGCTTTGTTACAACACCTTCCCCCTAAGCCAGAAACCCACCGCACAATCTGGAGGCCAATGAAGTCCGGCTTTTCTCAAGGCTGTTCAGTGCAGGACACGGCACGTCTCAGGAGACCGACGATATAGTGGTTATCTTGTTGTTGTTGTTTTGTGTTTCTTTGTTGTTGTTTTTATCCCCTTTCCCCCACCCGAATTCCCCAAGCTGCCTGTTGCTGGGTCAGTCTCTCTGATACCCCTCTAGAGCATTGACAGGAAGGAAGAAGTCGTAGCATGTGTCTCCTCCAAGTCACATGACCACTAGCCCCAGCTATTTATAACATCATGGTCTGGTGGGGAAAGCACAGGGCTTGGCCGTCAGAGGAGAATGAAGCAGAGTACTTTCCCTTCACTTAGCCAAGAGGCCTGGACGACCCAGAGGGGGACACTAGTGAACCCAGAATACTTTATCCAACCTAACCCCTATACCCATATGAGGCTTAGCCAGTTATGACCCACTAACTATGGACCAAGGGGCGGCATGGCTCAGTGGGTATAGCGGTCGCCTGGCGATCAGAAGGTTGCAGGTTCGATCCCCGGTCCTGCAGAGAAGCGTGTCGAGGTGTCCTTAAGCAAGACACTGTTCCCCTAACTGCTGACCTGTGATAGACTGGCGACCTATGCAGGGTGTACCCCACCTTTCGCCCAATGAGAACGGAGATAGGCACCAGTTCCCCCGTGACCCGATTTCGGATAAGCGGTTGAAGATGGATGGATGGATGGATGGATGGATGGATGGATAACTATGGACCTCTGGCTGTGGTTGGAAACGGCACAGCTGGGATTCGAACACCTGACTGCATGACAGAGATGCTGAACATAGGTGCCTCAACCCCCTACGCCATAGTGGTTATCTTGTTGTGTGCTGAGGTTGAAGACCCACACTTCCTGCCACCCGATCCCAGCCCGGGACCCCAACTCAAATCTCAGCCCGTCTTAATGTGCTTGTGTGGTGTGATAAACAACAACAGCAACCCCACAGGGCAGCCTGGCTCAGGAGGTAGAGCATGTCGTCTGGTGATCGGACGGTCAATCGCTGGTTCGATCCCTGGCTTCTCCGGAGATCATGCCGGAGAAGAAGAAGTTTTATCTACTTGACATACATAAAATAGAATTTGTCCTCTGGGTTTAACCGATACTGTTGTATAGGAGCAGCAAGCAGCCACAGTGCCCGGGAGCAATCAGGGGTTCAGTGTCCCGCTCAAGGACCCCTGGACACGCCTTCTGCAGGGAATCGAACCACCGATCTCAGATTCCTGGACAACTGACCCACCTGATGAGCAGACTGGCACCTTGCCGTGGCAGCCTCCGCCATCGGTGCATGAATGAATGGGTAAATGTGCAGATCTGTACTCTGAGAAGTGCAGCTGATTTGAGTCACTCTACCTGAGACACAGTCGACCACCACCAGGGCTCCGTCGGTGACCCTGAGGGCAGCCGTGACCTCGGAGGAGAAGTCAACGTGACCCGGGGAGTCAATCAGGTTGATGAGGAAGCCGTTGCCATCTTTGCTCTGCTTGATGAATGTCAGGTCATTGTCCCCGAGTTCATAGTACAGGGAGATGGCCCTGGAAGGAAGAGAATCAAAGGAACAGTTAAAGTGCAAACTTCCTTGGCCTACGTCAAATCTAAAAGAGAGCCACTGTATCTGGTCAGTATATTCCTACAACGAAATGTGTCCTCTGCATTTAACCCATCCTGTTGCACTGGAGCAGTGGGGAGCTGCAGTGCCCAGGGAGCAGTTATTTTTTCCATCTGGACCATGGGGCCAGGTTACGGGACCCTAACTGGTAAACACATTCCCACTCGGATAGGACACAGGACAAAATGTGATGTTTCTGTCGATCAGCTCATCTACCAGCCCCACAGTCATTATCACAGCATTACAGTGTCCCATGCAGTCTGATGCAGTAGAATGTCTTTGTCAGCTGCAGCCCCGGGATGACATTTTTTAGGAGGGGGGGGGCGACTATTCACTGATGAACTGATATCACTCGAGAGAGAATGGCCGTGACCTCTTGTTTGTAGTCCCGTCTACCAGAGTTAGGGAAAGATTGAGGAAAACAAAATCACAGATTCATGCTAGGAAGATCCAAAACCCCATTCATACTGGATGGCTGTTGGAGTTTCCTTCACAGGATATGAAATTCAACCCCTTCAAAAACAGCATGTCCTGTCTACAGGGTTTCAGATACTCCACATTCTGAGGGAAACTTGCTGAACTACGTTCAACTGTAATGTACTGGAGTAGAAGTATGAATCCTATCTGGAAACATGGCTGATAATAAAGGCATGCATTGGGATTCATGGTGGGCCTGTGCTTGTGCAATCAGACTTGACCCAGCAACTTACGTTGATTTAATGGTGATGCAGCGCTCCTGCTCATCCTTGCGTGTGTCTGTGAAGCGGGTCTCTCCGGCCCGGGATGAGGCGATGATGCCCGCCTTGGAGACCAGTGAGTCGGTCAAGGTGGACTTCCCATGGTCAACGTGAGCGATCACAGACATGTTCCTGATGTTGGACTTCTTGTCCATGATGGCCCGGATCTGGTCCACCGTGAAGTTCACCTTGGCACAGAGAGTCAGTCATCTCAGTTACAACTCAGGGACAAGTCTTTTGGGGGGAGGGGGCATCACAGGATTGTTAACTTTCACCAAAAGTATGAAAACCAGAACCAATGTGCTCCTTAAGAGGACACCCCAACCCCGGCTGGCATTATGTCCAAAGGGATTGATTAGTTCCGATTAAAAGGGCATGTTCCAAGGCATGTATTAATTAGTAATAACAACCTCATGAGTCAAACTGGCACCTAGCTGGCAGCCCGCATAGAGCAATAGAGAGCAACACGTGGTGTGTGTAATACAATGCGTAGGCTGCGTACCAGGGGTTTCGATATGACGTAGGAAATCCAAACGAGTTTTTTTTAAATCACGAAATAAAGAAAATCCCGTGTTGCAGCATGATCCGGACATGACATCTGGTTGAAAATAGCCCCAAACAGTGAAACAAACACAAGGTACTTCAAGATCATGTCGTAAAACGGTGTCGTCAGCCAATTTCAGGCAAACCAGGGGTTATAAACTCCTACAGGCCATCGTATGAATGATCACAGATGTGGGGAAACGTGAAAAGGATCGAATCAACGTCCCAACTTTGAGTTTAACGGCTCAGTTTGGGGAGATTTGCGACGAACGTCACAGCAGCAGAAGTGCGCACGGATAAGCGCAGTTCTAATGATGCAATGAGAACAGCATCCATGGCAATCGGAGCCTCGTTCGGTTTCTCACGGCTCGTCAGTTTCGCACAACTCGTCCCCGGACGCGTTTGTGTTGCCGAACACCGTAAACACGGTTCTTCTCCGACTCACACGCATCCATGTTGGATTCAGATGACATACCGGCGCACTTCACTGGCCTAGTCACCCGACAGTCTACAACACTGATGCAATTGTATGAAATTAGACGCACATTCCCTTCCTTCTCTTTTTGGCGTCTACTCACCATTTTGACAAAATGATCGTATGTCGTTTAACGTGTGACAGGGAGCGCCTGGAGAAGTTGACGACGTTGTCCCTGCAGGTCTGGGGAGAAGGCAGCCCTATGGTTGACAGCAGGTCGTCCCTACGTGCGTCTGCGGTGCGGAGCCTCGTCCTGACGACTAAACGCTGAGAGCGTTGCAATGGACGTAGGATTCCACAAGGGGGCGCTGCTGCCCAACCAGAGGATGTGACGATCTGCAGTTCTGGTTTTGGTTGATGTGGAAATCTGGAGCAGGGTTTTATTCCTTTTTTTGATGAATCTCGTTCGGACTGGCTGAGGGCGTCTCTCATGTGTATGAGGTAAAAATCACAGTCACAATTCGTCAGGTTTTCACCAACTCTCCCAAAAAATGGAATCGGTTCATCCTCTGGACACCCCTGGCTCCTGAATGCTGCAGCTGCTCACTGCTCCTATACAATAGGAAGGGTTGGATGCAGAGATGCAGTTTCATTTTATGCAATTACAATGAAAAATGAATAAAGCTTCCTTTTCTAAAGAATCGTCTGCATTTCCTTGAGCAGATTAAAAGAAGCGATTAAAAGTGTCCCCATGGAAATGAATGCGTCACGAATTCGCCCAACAAGAGGGGAAAAAACAGAGATCACCGTTGCCCTTCGTCTGACAGGCTCACTTTCCTAGAGCTTTGCTGTGATCAAAAGCGTTTTTCCACTATTTCAGCTTGTGCGACTTTGAAAACAAATGAAGATTGTGTGATGATAAAACAGTGAAGACAGCGTGATAGGGCTGCAGCATCTGAACATCGGCATGGAGCCATGTTGTTAAGCAGCGGGGGCGAGGCAACGGGCCATCCGTCAAACTCAGCAGTTATCAAATGATTTCCCCAACGTTATGGAGGGTGAATGTAAAAAAAAAAAATCTTGCCTAATTCCAAGGCAATCAGTCATGGACCACTGTCAGAAACGGTCTGTATCTCACTTGTCAGTGAACATCGTCCCTTCCATCCGTCATCATTCTGAACAGGTCAAGCGCAGGGCTCGGAGAAGATCGCTGCATTGTTGGTGAGTGATTAAGACTGTAATCAAGTCGACAGACCTTATGAAATACCTTCTTATGATATTAACCATTGACATGTGTTCATTAAAACTTAATCGAACCCTCTCGGGAGGTCCGTTTGACTTGACACACGGTAGACACAGACTTAGATGGAGCTTAAGGCCGGATGTCCTTCTTGATGCCTGGGGGTGGGCGGGTTCGAACCCGCAGCCTCTGGCTTGTGAGTTCCCAAAGCGCGCAGTCTACCGCCGAGTCACCACGGCCCCATCGAACCCACCCGAAACCTGCCAAAACTCTTCCCCTTTCTGCTTGCTCCGTTTCTCAGGGGTCGCCATAGCGGATTTTACAGTTCCCAGCCTGTGAGGGCACAGCGCCAATGGCGACCATTGTTGACCCGGGGTCGGAACTGATCCGGTGTGGTTTTGTCAGTCCACATACTGATTTGGTAAAACCTTCCGTCAGACGGCCTTCCTGACTCAACTACGAACCCTACAGATGAGGGCACAGGTAAAGACTGGAGGCCTTCCCAGTACTCATGGACTTGTACCCATGCCTGTCGGCGTGGACCAAACCTACGAAGATGTGTTTCGTACCTGACCTTTATGGGCCTTGAAGTCCTTGTGCAGAAGGAACCCCAGACCCCCCTCAATATAGGCCCCCCACGTGTGTGTCCACACACACACTCATTGCCGTGTGCATGGCCAAAGCCTTGGGCTATAATGCCACCAAGGGGCCATTACATTGTTGCAACATTTCCAGCCTCTCGGTCTCATGCTGTTGCCCGACCGGAGTCAGCGGGAATGAAGTCAGACAACCGTCATTATACCCGCATCTCCCCGCGCGGAGCATTAATCTTCATTTGTGCTCCTTTGACAGGCAGCCCGTGTCAGACGAGGAGGGTCGCAACAGCAACGCGATGGGGCGGGTTCCCTTTGGCACGGGGTACATTGGGAATCACAGTCAGTCCTTTCTCTTTCCCTATTCCCTGAGGAGGCCATATATCCGTGCATCGCACTGCCTAGCGTGAGCAAACACGGTTATCACCCCAGCTCAGATAAAAGCAATATAAGGACTGTTTTATTGCTGATTGGCATTTTAAACTGTATCCTTTAGCACAGCGTCTTCTACCCACAGTACATCTGTGCTCGTGAGTAGCTATGAACACTCAACGGAGGTAGGCTACAGTGGATACCAGGGCCTTTACTGGTCCGTACACACATTTTGGGCCCAGAGTGGCCGCCATCTTGTTTGCCAATGTGGGGAATGGGGTATCTGACCTTGGTACATGGCTGGGTGGGTGCTGCACCACATCACAGTGTGTTTTGGGGTGTAAGGCTCCCTCTCCTCACAGATCACACCAGTAGCCAGGCCTGATGCAATGGCAGCACAAAACGTAGCCGCCGCATCACACCAAATAACATGGCAGCCATGTTCCTACACCGGCCTAGTTCCATAATATCTGCGTGTACTTTGGTACCCGCTAATCTGCAGATAGAGCGACAATAAAGATAACAGAACTCAGCTGTTGTGCAATTAGGCGTATTTAGAGATATTGACAATAATGTGTTTCCTCCCACTGATAACTGGATCTTAATGCATCGACGAATAAGTTGGACCGACAGCAGCGGCAGACATGGAGGTGATAAGGATCGGATTGCTGTTGGGAACATTTCCCCTCAGAAATGGAGGCACGTAGCCACTTCTGCGAAACACCGCCGGGCCTCTGTTCACATGACGAAGGAGAAACAGAAAGAACAGCCTCGACTCAGAGAGGGCATAAAACAAGTCATGGGAAATCCCTGCCTATGGAGAAGCCTAACAAGTCAGAAACTGCGGGTTCGATCCCGACACGGGTCGTCTGACCTCAATGCCCCCCACACTTACCCTGGAATGAACTGGTGACCTGTCCAGGGTGTCTCTCCACCTTTGGCTCAATGAGCGCTGGGAAAGGCTCAAGCAGATCTGCGACCCAACTTCGGATAAGTAGTCGATGATGACACGACATGACATGACACGATGGACCATACCACGGAACTTTATCGCCGTTTGCACCGATATCCAGTTTGCATCCTCGGGCAGTTCTGTTGAAGACACAAACATGCAGAATAAACACAAGGTTACTCATATGACTGATAGAGGGTTATGCAAATAAAAATGACTTGACTTATCACATCTGGAGGGACAGCAGCACAGGTGTCAGTTTAGCAGCAGGACACGCTGAGGTATAATAGAATCTTCCAGCCTGTTTGAATGGAGGGGCTCTAAGTGGCCTATCGGGGGGGAGTTGGGCGACAACATGCCAGGATCAGAGGAGATGCTAACAGCATATCTGAGGTGTTCTTGTCGTGAGTTACTTGGATGGGAGCGTGCCAGAGGCTGACTGATAACCTTTGCACAGATTTGGATTTGATTACATAATCCTACATTCCCCAGATAGGCTGCTGGCCCAGGCCGTGCTTCACTACAGCCGAGTCTGTGAGGAAAGCCAGCCCTCTGGCCACTGCTGTATCCCAACAGACGAGGGAATTAATCCTGAATTCAACAAATCAACAATTCATGAGGGAATAACATGGCCATGAGTATGAAACGGATCCACCGAGGCTGTCATTAAAATGATTTATTTATTTTGCCCTCCAAATATTAATGTCTGTCTGTGGCAGCACGGTAGCCTAGTGGCTAGCTCTCCTCCCTAACGGCCAGAAGGTTCCGGGTTCGAGTCCCGCCTCAGGTCCTTTCTCCTCGTGTCTGTGTGGGTTTCCTCCGGGTGCTCCGGTTCCCTCCCACCATCAAAAAGACACACGTGTTAAGGACAACACTCCTGCCTGTGCCTCTGAGCAAGACAATAGGGAAAAAGAACTGGAGTCGGTCCCCAGGTGCTGCTCACTGGTCCTATACAATAGGATGGTTTAAATGCAGAGAACACATTTCACTACAGACATCCAATGACAGCCTAAGAGGGCTTTTTGTCCTTTAAAAGGATGCTTTGTCTATGCTAAGAGGTTGGAATACATCCATTAGGGTTACAGGGGAACTTTCTGAGGGATCCATTAGGCCTACTGACTGTCTGCAAGTCTAGAAAGATGTGTGTGTGGCAGGAGGGAGGGTAGATAAGAGTGTATTCACACTGAGAGGTCCGGGTTACGTGTCACAATCAGTCCCCACATAATGGGGGTGGGCATGGACTAAGATGGAGCTTGGGGGATTAGGGCTGGATGCCCTTCCCGACACCTCATGGTGGGTTCGAGCCTGCAGCTTCTGGCTCGTCGGTTCTTGAAGCGCTCGGTCTACCTCTGAGCTACTGCGGCCTCCAGGAGTACATCCACACTATCAGGGAAAGATTCAAAAAGTTATCCTTCTCCCTCCGTTCCTGCCCCTCCAGTCACCCTAAGTCGACGTCCTCAACCACTGAGTACGAAGCTTTGAAAGACACTCTCCACTGGATACATCTGGAAAACTGTCTGGCAGACAGCCAGATATACTGAGGTGAGGGGTGATATTTCTTCTTCTTCTTCTTTTCTTCTTCTTCTTCACATTAAATAGCTTTCAACTGCAACCGTTACCAGATGTATCCATGGCAGACTATGAGGGGCAGCATAGCCCAGGAGGTAAGATGGTACTCTTATAGTCACCAGACTGGTGGTTCCAGCCTTCCTTCGGCAAGCGTGTCAAAGTGTCCTTGAGCAAGATGTTGACCTGATAACTGCTTGAGACAACAGGTGAAAACTAGCCTGGTGGCTAAAATCTGGTGTATTTACATTCTAGATGGTCACTAATATGACCTGTCCCTATAAAGGGGATCATTATTATTATTGTTGTTGTTATTTTAAATTAAAACTTATGAGGCTGTGGCAGAAGAGGGAGTCCAATCTGGGGGAACCTCCACGTGCGCGTGTCCCGGAGGGCTCTCCGACAGAGACCGGGTGACAGTTTGTTGATCAACCTTCTCTTGTTCTGGCCGAGGTGGAACAGAACGTCCACCGTGTGGGTCTTTACTGCCACTTGATGAATGTATATATCGACCCTATGATAATGTTTATTGTAGGCCCTGATATACTCAGGAAGAATTATCTTGTGTGCATGTCCAACCTGTGCAACCACAGAGAGAACATGTTACATAAGGCTTGCTTTTATGGTGCATACGCCTGAACACAGCCACCGGCAAAGAAGGGGAGAATCCCCTCATATAGAAATGTTGAATCTTGGCATGATCCAATTTTGAAAAAAAAAAAATCACACACGCCGACAATAATGTCCGTGTTCGTGTCAATCTCATGAAACTCACAGTTATGATTTATGGACCCTGAGCGTGTTTGTGGTTTCTGTCATTCCCTGAGTGGTGGTTAACATACCAAAAGAGGACTGATCTCATGATTATGTCATAGGAGGCTTAGTGATTTCAACTGTGACCAACTCACCTTATCTACCGGTTAGCCCTTCTTTCTCGTTCAACCCCATTGGTTCCCTGTGTCCGGCTGCTGAAGATGCCATTGGCCGGCGATCAAGGAGGATGAGAAGAAAAGTGTAATGATGTGGAATTTCAACTTTGTCCCTTCATAAAGACGCACATGCCTGAACAGCCGCACCAGAGAGAGACAGAGAGACAGAGACAGAGAGAGAGAGACAGAGACAGAGAGAGAGAGAGAGAGAGAGACAGAGAGACAGAGAGAGAGAGAGAGAGAGAGAAACTGGTGGTGCATTTCTAAAACCTGTTGGATATTTTCATCAGATTTCATCAGCCCTTGTGTGATTTGGGAGTAATGACACAGATTTCAGATAAGGTAAGGTAACATCTGTCACTGGGTCTATGGGTTAAGCTCGCGGGTTGGCTTGAACGGTTGTCAGGAATCGTTTCAAAACTTTATGGTGAAACGGCACCGGGGCCTTTAATGAAGATGGTTAACTTTCTGATCAAACCTGGGTGAGTAATGGCTGACAGGAAGCTGCTCACTGCAAGGCCTAAGTTAGGGGTGTTGATTTTACTTATTACCTCTACAGGAGGGCTGCTGGGTATCAGAAAAATAAATCAATAGGGTGACATTAAGTTTGAACCCGCAACATCTGGCTCGTCAGTTCCTGCTGTTGAATATTAAGTAATAACGATGAGTTACATAATTTTAACTATATATATATATATATACACACACACACATATATGTATACATGTATATATATGTATATATACATACATACATAC
>OMLC01057301.1:0-12870 GCA_900302585.1 Regalecus glesne
ATTGTTTCTGGGTAATATGGAAAATATTATCATGATAATGACATGGGATTTTACATTTCATATGTGTGTGTGTGCGTGTATGTGTGTTTGTGTTTGTGTGTGTGTGTGTCACAATACCTGCTTATATGCAATATCATGAAGCCGTGAGAGCTACACAATTCTTTAAATGAATACCATGTCTTAAGACTTCTAATGAGGCTCGTTGCACTAAAACATATATTAATTTAAAGTATAAAATCAAACCCAAAACTAGCTTTCAAATGATAATACCTTGAATATTTCAGACCTAATTTTGAGACATTTTAGGGAATAAATTATTGTAATCATTAATTTAGTCAAACAAAATTGTGTGATTATGATATAACCCCATACAAATTAAACCAGACACAATGCCATTGTAAAACTAGCTCAGTGGTAGACCGCACACTTCAGAAACTGACAAACCAGAGGCATCAGGTTCAAACCCACCACGGGGTGTCAGGAAGGGTATCTAGTCTTAATCCTTAATGGTGCATTTGCATAATGCACATTGTATCTAACTTTCAAAGGTTCATTGCTTTGGATAAAATTATCTGCCAAATGAAATTGTATTGAATTAATCCCCTACGCTCCATCTAAGTTTGGGTCCACCCCCACAATGGGGGGGACTAATTATGACATATAAAATGGTCCTCTCACAATGTCATTTTAAGACTTCCAAGTTTCAGTTCCCAGCTGGTTTGTGCTTGTGACTATATTTACTTTTAAACTATTAAATGGTAAAGGGAATCATCTTTATATATTGCTTTTCTTGTCTAGTGACCACTCAGCACATTTAACAAAATATGCCTCACATTTACCAAGCATGAGTTTAAGAATTAAGGGTCGATACCTTTCCTGATGCCTCACAGTATATCAAATATGTGACGCCTTTTAACAACATCTTGAGAAATTCAGATTATTTCAATTAAATTTAGTTTTTGCCTATTCTATAGATTTTTACCTGCTAATCGATTTTTGTACCAACTTCCTGCACTGCTAGTGAGAACCATGGGGACTCACCCTCAGCTGATGGAACTAAGGACTGACAGAGCTAACTTTCTTTACAAAGATTTATCAACTGGTTTAATATTTATTGCAGGGACTGCCTAAAAGCAACAAATGATAATAATCTCAAAGAGGATATCAAACGGCTATCAGGTAAACTGTGAAAAAGGACTCTCTTTTATCCGATTTAATTGACACTGCAACCTCACAGCCCAACACAATCTCAGTGCGATCACATTGATGTTTGACCTCCTCCCATTCCTGACCGTATTACCAAGAGACATCTTTACCCTTACTGTGACCACAGTAAACGACAAATCTATCCCTTTCCACAATCCTCACAAACCAAGGTAATCTGAAACTTGTTCTGTTCGCCACACATGCACTCAAAAACAAAATCCGGATTTTGAATGGATTTATAAGAGACAGTAACCTTGATTTCCCCTGCCTCACTAAAACTTTGCATAAATCCCATGACTATGTCTCACTAAACCAGACCACACATACAGCATTCAAATACATCAATAAATATTGACTTGAGGTGCAGGGAGATGGTGTACTACTCCTTACAGGAAGGACATTAAAACAACCGCCATTTCCATTCCTGCTGCTCATTCTTTCAAACTCTCTGGTCAAACTCCCTTGCTAACTGCCCGGTTTTGGCCAAGCTAAACCCCTCCTTTCTCTCTGACTTTCTGACTCAGCTATGTGTCACCTCACCTTCCGTCCTCCACCTGGGTGACTTTAGCATCCCCATTGATGACACTGACTGTAAACTTTCCAGAGAATTCATAGAACTGCTACAATGCTACATCTCCACACAACACCAATTTCCTCTCCCTACCGCTATGGTAAAATGGCAGATTTGGTCTGCTCAACTGGTTACGATACATCAACTCTACAGCCTCAACCTTAATGTCTCTGACTATCTGGAAATAACCATGGATATTAAAATCACTACCCAGTCTAACACTTAATATCCTTCAGATATATCTCCCCCTCAGTTCTTATTGCCTCTTTTGACTAGAGAAGTGTTATGTGAATATAATTCCATTTACAACTTACCAATTAAAATGCCTGCCTTCCCTCCCGAGCTGTCTGATAATCCCACCAATCTTGTTAATTATTATAATGACACACTCTCCTCTTGTTTTGATCAGCCAGCCCCAATTAAAATCAAAACAGTCTCATTCACCCACTCAGCTCCCTGGTATACTCCTGAATTTCATCAAATGGAATCCCGTAAGCACTAGTTCAAAAGTTCTGAAAGAAAACTAGTTCTACAGTGCATATCCAAGCCAGCATACACTACCTTTAGCAATAAAGACACTCCCACCAAAGCCCAGTCTACCTACTACTAACACCTCATACAATCGAGCTCCACTAACCCAAGGCTCTCTTTTCCACAATACACGAACTTGTTGAACTCCGTGACAACACCTCCAATTCCTTCACAGTTAACAAGTGTACTCTTTACTTTCATGTTTCCAAACCCTAACTGACACCTGACACACACACCTCCACCACCACCACTAAGCTCCTGTCAAAAGTTCTCCCCTGTGTCCCCAATGAAGCGTACAGCAGGAATGAGAAGCTCAACTTGTCTTCTGGATCTCATCCCATCCAATCTTATTATGGACTGACCCCAGTTATCTCCTCACTCATCATATATATCATTAAATCCTTCCTCAGCTCTAGTTCAGTCCCTAATACATTTAGACCGGCTGCTGTCAAAAATACTGTAATGTGTTATCACCTCCCAACTCAAAGCTCAACTCATCTCATCCCCAATGACCTCCTCCCACTATTTCAATCTGGTTTCTGCTCACAGGACAGCCCAGAAACAGCCCTCTTTAAAGTCACTAACAATCCCCCACTCTCCTCAGACTCTAGCCACCTCAGCATTTTCATCCTCTTAAACCTCACTGCGGCTTTCACCACCATCAACCATACCATTCTTCTCTCCCTCAAAATCAATGATATTATCCATATCTGACAAACAGACAATCATTCACCATCAAGAACTACTTTCTTCATGCCTCCTCTATCCCAAGGCATCCCAAAAGGTTTGGTGCTTTGTTCTCTTCTGTTCATACTTTAAATGCTCCCCCATGGTATCATCATGGTGTCCACCTGCACTGCTACGCTGATGACATTAAGCTCTACATCACCACTAAATCCATCACCACTATGACTGACTCCAGTTTGTTCAACTGCCTCACAGAAATTAAATCATGAATAGAGCAAACTCCCTCAAATTAAATTATGATAAATCTGACATGATCATCATTGGTCCCAAACACCTTATCAAAACTTCTACCTCACCATCGATACCGCCACTCTGTCTTCCTCCCCACACATCTGCAGCCTCATAAGCATTTTCAAAAGCCCTCTCTCATTTGAACACCACAGCAATCAAATCATCAGAACTGCTTTTTTCCACCTGGAAAGCATAGCTTGTCTCTGCTCATCACTTTCCTTCTCTGCTGCAAAAACGTTGATCCAAGCTGTCATCATATCCAGAGTTGACACCTACCACGGCATTCTCATCATCATCCTGTTCTGAACAAACCCCAGTACAGTCAGAACTCTGCTATTCCACCTGGTCACCTACTCCTGCTCCCATGGCCACATCACCCCTGTCCTCCAGAACCTCCACTGGTTCCCTGTCCCATGACAGACCAAATTCAGAGTGCCGCTTCTCACTCACAAAGCCCTCCATAATAACTCACCAATAAGCCCCGCTACATACTCCTTCCTGCAGCTTTCACTCCTACAACATCAACCTCTTTTCTCCACTACACATGACCAAGCACTGGACCTGGGGTAACAGAGCCTTCTCCACAGCTGCTTCCCACTTCTGGAACCCCCTCCCTAAATACATCAGAGACTGCACCAATCTGTCCGTGCTAAGATCCTTAATCAAAACTCAGCTATTCAGAATTGATTTCAAAGTGTGATTAATGCTTTGTGATATGCTTTTGTTTTGGTCTGTTGCTTTTATGTTTATTTCAACTTTTATAAAGTGTGTTTGTGTACCCTGAAAAGTGCTCTGTATATAAAATGCATTATTATTACTAAGACTGGGGGCTGCAGTAGCTTAGTGGTAGTGTGCGCATCAGGAAATGACAAGCCAGGCGTCACAGGTTTAATCCCACTGTGGGGCATCAGGAAGGGCATCCGATGCGCCTTAATCGCCCAAGCTCAAAAAAAAAATTATTATGATGATAAACAACATGGAATCATCAACAACTCTAAAATATGTACACGTGCACATCCTAAAACACAACCACACACTAAAAGATTATGCCAAGTGTACTCACAGCTCTCGCAGGCCAGTAAGGCGCTCCAGTAGACTGGTATCAAGAGACGGGATGTGGTTTTTCGACAGATCTCTGCAATAATCGAAACAAAAAAAAACACATATTCAGGAATCATCTATAGATCAAAGGGATGCTCGAAATTATCATCATAAACGATATCAATGTCATTCTAAGACTTTTCAATATTTCAGCATACCAGCTTGTCTACGTTAATGGACTCTCCACTCTCATCTAGCTTAAACCCAAAACATTCCCACACTGGAGCCGTGAAGTGCGGCTTTGAAACCATGCCCATTTGGATTAACTTTCAAATTTTCCAGCTGGATTTATGCAGTCATTGGGAAAAATATCCATTAGCCTTGAGTTAGTAACATGTTATCTTCACTGCACCTGCTAATTGTCACTGTGTGTGTGTGTGTGTGTGTGTGTGTGTGTGCGTGCGTGTGTGCGCGTGTGTGTGCGTGTGTGTGTGTGTGTGTGTGTGTGTGTGTGTGTGCGCGCGTGTGTGAGAGAGAGAGAGAGAGAGAGAGAAACTCTGCCATTGCTGCAGGCTCTGAGCAGAGAGAGGGGGAATGTGCTTGCCACTGCAGTAAATGAGAGAAAAAAACAGAAAAGGGCTGTAAAAGTTGCTGAGGCCCACAAAAGAAAAGGAGGAGGGACAAGGGTCTCTTATCCTTAATGAGACTTTCCTCCTCTCACTCCTCTCACAGAAGACCAAAGAATAAACTCTTTCTGTTTTGTGTTATCTCTTTAGAAAACCTTCATCATCTACTTTTCTTTCATTCATCCTTCATTCTTTTACTCCTTTCTTCTCCAATTACAGAGGCACACCTGTTTTCTCTGGTCGTCTCTGCTCTCCTCTGGCAGCCAATTTTTCCATCAGTAAAGAAGAGGAGAATATATTAAAACCCATGTACCCCCTCCATATACACACCATTGTCGGCTAATGGTCCCTCATGTTTGAGAGATTTGGGATCCTGCACTCCAGAGACATTAACCTCGAAGAAGAATAGATTTAATGTGCTATTCAAAGCAGTTTCCTCTGCATCTATTTTATCTGTTGCTTGGGCACATATTCATATAAAGCGTGCACCATTCAGTTACAAAATTCCATCCATCGTCAATTGTTTATCCGAAATCGGGTTGCGAGGGAACTGGAGCCTATCTCTGTTCTCATTGGGTGAAAGGCGGGGTACACCCTGTATAGGTCACCAGTCCATCACAGGGCAGTTAGGGGAACATTGTCTTGCTCAAGGACACCTCGACACGCTTCTCTGCAGCTGTGGGGATCGAACCTGCAACCTTCCGATTGCCAGACGACTGCTCTACCCACTGAGCCATGTCGCCCCTATTCAGTAACAACATACATACACTTATTGACACGAAAGAAAGCACAAACATCAATCATCAACCTCTTGCAAAAAAGTATTTCTAATTTTTTGTCCTCTTCATTTTCAATTTATATTAATTTCTTGTACATATTGTATACCATCTTCCGAAATTATATTACAGTGCTACTTGTATCTTCAGGTTTCTCTATCGTGGTCCAATGGAAATCAGTATTCTTAACAGTGGTGGTGCTGGTGTCATGGTCTACTTATTAAGCTACAAACATCAACGGTTGTGTTTTCCTATAATGCATCATTGATGTGGATCACTATGTTGGCAGTGCTAGATTGACGATGTGCCCCTCTGTTTACCTGAAGGGAGGTATGGCTAGGTCAACATGTGTGTGTGTGTGTGTGTGTGTGCGTGTGTTTGTGTGTGTGTGTGTGTGTGTGCGTGTGTGTGTGTGTTTGACGGTTGCAATCTCAGCTTGGCATTGCTTTTGGACTACTGTGGAGGTAAGGCCTCTATCAGTCATCATAACAGGCCTCTGTGACTTGTGTGGAAAGAGTTTTGAGGGGGCACAGGACAATGGAAGACAGTCAAAAATGCTTGTTATAATCTTTCTTGATTAGGTTCTATTCATTTCCCCAACAGTCAATCATTCCTCCTCTGCCAAGCTCTTGTTTTTGGACAATGCAAAATTAGATATCAAGTGGGGCATATCGAGGGGCGGCATAGCTCAGTGGGTAGAGCGGTCGTCTGGCAATCAGAAGGTTGCAGGTTCGATCCCCGGTCCTGCATACAGCATGTCGAGGTGTCCTTGAGGAAGACACTTAACCCCTAATTGCTCCCCGAGCGCCATATGTTGGCTGCTCACCACTCCTATATAATAGGTTTGGTTAAAAATGCAGAGAAATCCAAATTTCCCCTTGCGGGACTGATAAGGGAATCCTTATTATTATTCATCAAGTAGTCATCGAATGGTCATTCTATTTTTTTATATTTTTACCTCCACTTTGGTATGTCTTAATACATTTTCTTTTATCTCCAACCATTGCCTCGGCTAAGACTTTTGCAACGCCCGAAGGGGTTGTTAGTTGCATTAGTGGCAACTAGTGGTCCAGTTAAAGCAAGGAAGTGGAGAAAAAGGAGGCAGAAAGAGAGGACAACAAAGTTAGCTGGTTATGATGTATTTGCTGTTGGGCAGCGATGATAGAGCTGCGCAGGGCTTTGCTGAACAGTTCAGCTGTACTCTGTGTGGTTTTGTAACATTGCTGCTAGCAAAACCTCAATAATAACCAGGTATGGAGAAACTTTCCAGTCAATATAATGGTCTAGTGGCTGGACTAGCAAATGGCTGAAAGAGAGAGATATGACAAGAGTGAGAGGGAGAGAGAATGCTCCTGAGAAAAGAGAGCCACAGTGAAAGTGAGAGCGGCAGACGAAAGAGAGTGGATGTTGATCACATGTCAAGTGTAATACCCCTGCTAGTGTTGACTGCTTTTGTTGAAATCTCAAATTTAAGAGGCAGAAATTGAACTTGACTTAACAATTACATTTTTCGACAATGTGTGAACTTCCATTTGTGAAGGAGGGAGAGGTTTCATTGACTTCTTGTTTTTGCAATGGATGGAACACTCTAAGTCAAGTCGTTTCTATTTGTATAGGCAAATATTGCAAAATATAACTTTGTCTCAAGGGGCTCTATAACAATATAGCATCCTGCCCTCAGACGCTTGCATCAGATAAGGAACAAATCACTGAAAAAACACACTCTCTAAAGGATAGAAGTAGGACAAAACCTCAGGGAGTGCAACAAAGGAGGGATCTCTCCACCAAGATGGACAGATGTGCAATGGATGTTATGTGTACGGAATAAAAAACAGCATTTAAAGAATACAGCATTGAAATGGGATAGCATAATTATAATGGAATTATAAGATATTTGAAGAATATAAGGAGCATGGCAAGCAGTATCCAGATGCCACTGGAACAGCGTAGGACCTGAGCCATGCGACCATTACCAAGTAGACCTAGCAGGAGAAGAGACTTCATATGCACGCAGAATTTATAGATGGATAGATATCTAGATAGATGTGTTTGATTTGAACTGGGGAGGCACAGTGGTAGAGCACGTCCCTGGAAGTAAGGCAAAGCAGGTTCGTATCCCACGGTAATTTCTCTGTACATGTGAGGCGTTCATTGTAAAGTGCTTTGAGTGGTCGCTAGACAATAAAAGCGCCACATAAGAACAAGTCCATTTACCATGTCTGGGTAGATAGGTGTCTAGGTAGATAGATAAATAGATAGATAAGCTGTCTTAACAGAGAGATAGCTTCGAACACTGTCTAGATAGATAAATAAATAGATAGATGGATGTCTAGATATAGGTGTCTAGATAGATTGATGGTTCAGAGGATGTCTAGATAGGTAGATTAATAGATCATTTGTTACCAGAAGTGGTCATTGTACCACTGACCAACGGCAAGTGCCTCAAAAGATTTGAATCTAGTTTCATGTTTAAAAGTCAAATTGAAAATAGACTTGAGGTGGCCACACCCTACCTTGTTTATTTCCCCTACCTACATGGGCTTATCTATAATCAGGTGGGAAAGCTTCATTTAAGGGAAGGAAAGCATTTAGTTTCAGGGTTGTTTCACATAACCCAATTATAACAAGGATATGTTTCAAGATTGGATCATATGTTAGTCAGGCTTTGGTGGATAGTGATCTGATATTTGTGAAACCAAATTGAAGTGTCTTGTTGAAGCAATCAGTAGTAAGCAGAATTTTGGAGCTACCGATAGATTACATTTAAATTGGAAATAGACACCTTGTATTGTTGGTTTGGATGCAAAAAAAGAAATAATAACAGTGCCGATCAATAAACTGCATTGGTAATAAATAGTACTGTCAAAATCTTAACAATACCTATTCCTATTGATAGATGCCGTTTATTAATGGATGGAGGAGTGAATCCATACATGGACATTATCGTTAAATGCTTTTGGTTGATGGAGAGATGTAGGTGTACTGTCATTACATTACAGGCATTTAGCAGACATGACATTGATTGATGGGTGGATAGATAAATACTATTGGTGGAAGGATAAGGAGAGAAAGATGACTGAAAAAGGAGAGGATAAATCTACACTTACCCTCCGGTGACACACAGACACACACACACTCACAGAACTTATTACCTTCCTCACCAGTAGGGATTATCATTTAACTTAATTACATCTGTGGGGAATCTGGTAATTATGTTGCCGTTTGACTCCAATTCTCTGGGCTTTGGAGTCAAACAGCAACACAATTACCGGGGCCATTCATGAAACTTTGACCCCATTCACACTTTGCATTTCAAGTGACTTTTATACTAGTATCTGGATTTGATTTTATCCACAATGGATTCCATCTGTCATTAAAACATGTCCCTTTTAGTCAGACAGAAATCTGAAAGTGCTGTACAGGCATGCTTTCCATACTATTACAGCTTGCTTATTAAAGTGTTTGAATGTGAACTGTAATGTCACATATTAGGTGATGGTTCAGAAAGACTTCCATGTTATGAGTATGCTAGTGTCTGATGGCCTCCGCTTATCCTCTTTACATTTATGTCCCGTTTGTGAGTTGGCATTGCTCGTTATCATTTCAATTTTAGAGTTTGCTCATTTATTTATCTATTGTCTTCTGATTGCTTAGTTTTCCTGCTGAGTGCTGAGGATTGTTTTAAAACCGGTCTGTGGACTCTTATTGATTCATTCATGATAGTGAGGATGAGAACCTATTGACGCCACCGTTCCCTTTTGACCTGTTGGGCCGCTGAATAGTCACATTATTCTCCCTCTCATGTTCCTTTTTGGATTCCATCCTCTGAATTACCAAGATAACTACCTGCATATCTTCATCATATCTTCTTACCTGGATCGATCTCTGTGTTACCAGGACTCTGCTGTCTTGTACAGATTTGGATTTTATTCTACTCCCAGACCATTCACCTGTATCTTGGGATTCCAATATAACTTGTATAATGTATTCCCCTTGCCAAACTCTTTGGTTTTCATGACTGAAAACTCCTACTGGCTTATGGCACCTGACTTCAACCTTATTCAACACCTTTGGGTTGAATTGGAACAGCAATGGCAAGCTGGCCCTTCTCTCCAACTTCATTGCCCAACCTCACTGATACTCTTGTGGGTGAATGGGTGCGAATCCCTTTAGCTTTGATCCAAAATCAAGTGAAAAGCCTTCCCAGAAGAGTGGAGGCTGTCATAGCGGCAACAGGTAACCAACATGTTAATGACTATGGTTTTGGAATGAGCTGTCTCACAAGCATATATGACTATGATGTTTGGCTGTCTACGTACTTTTGGTCATGTTGTGTATCACTTGTCTAAGGTGCAACCATTCAGCATATCATGGACTATAATCATTGATTCAGGGGCTTTTGAATAACCTCCATAACAAAATGATCTTGTTCTCTGAGAGGAGAGTGGCATCACATTGATATACATGTACACATAAACACACATGCACACGTCGTATACACACAAGAAAGACAGAAATAAAGGGAGAGGGAGGGAGTGCAATTAAGACCACATGTATTATCAATCTTACTGCTCATTGCATCACTTTGATATGAGGTCATTTAAAGTAAGGAGACTTTGGAGAGAGCTTTCTCTCTGTGTTTCTCATACACACACACACGCAAATCTATTACATCCCTAAGGTGACTGCAGTGGTTGGGGTGTGAGGACAGTGACAGAATGCTGACAGCATCAGGATAATAGATTTGTCAACAGAAAAGTACACAACTCTCCCCAACCCTTGCCACCCCACCAACCCAAACGATGAGTAGTGAGTGTGCATTGGAGCTCACTCCATGAATCCAAATGCAGAGGACTTAGTAAATCACTTTGAATACTAGTCAGTGGAACTGTACAACCAAGAAATTGCAAGTTCATATGTGCATCTGTAAAATGTTAGTGATATGTATGATATTCATTTTAAGATATTTATATAGCTCAAAACCCCCACTATCATCTCATAGAACCTCACATTCACAGTGAGAAACAGGTACTCAACCAGTGAACTGCAGAGCGCCATCTAGTGGGCTGTGGAGACAGTGCTACTGCCAAATGGTCAGATTGAAATAAAAAAAGTGATTTAAAAGCTTTTTATTTATTTTTACATCTAAATGGCCTCAAGAATTCACATAGATTTAAAAAAAACATTGAATCAAAATATATGATTTGAATGATTAGTTGCATTTGAATATCACCATGCCAAATCCCGATGGCATTGCGGGTGGCATAGCTCAGTGGGTAGAATAGTTGTCTGGCAATCGGAAGGTTGCAGGTTCAATTGTCGGTCCTGCACAAAGCATTACGAGGTGTTCTCGAGCAAGACACTGAATCCCAACTGCTCCCCGAGCGCCATATGGTGACATCTCACTGCTCCTTTACAGTAGGACGGATTAGATGCAGAGAAATCCAAAATTTCCCCTTGTGGGACTGATAAGGGAATCAAAAGCATGTGGTGAGGAAGGAAATGTGACCGTGAATACATTGAATCTGGGTTCATTCATAAGGACAGCTAGTGATGCTGAGCTGAAAGCACAGTGTGTTGAATGTGGTGAAATCCTTTCAAATGAGACACTAAAGCCATTGAAGTTCTAGACACTTAAACACAAAGCACCTGGGATATGTTAGGAAGCTGAAAGAATATATCCCACAGGAAAAGCTCAGTTAATTTAGTCTTATTTTTTTCTCATAATATGCCCCCCTCCCCAGATTTATTGGGGAAGGTGGTCCTTGGAAAATTTTGAACAATCACAAGAGGGCCTCAAGTCATGAAAGGTTGAGAACCCCTGGATTAAATGACTACCATTATCTATTGGTGTATTCTCAACTTATTGTCCATTCAAATCAGCCTATGAATGGATGCCAACCACACGCTCTGATGCACCCCAAGTATTTCAATTGCATATCTGTCTTGCTACTTTTGAATTTTATTTCTTATTGAAGACAAATAAATCTTAAAGATTTGAGGCACATAACAAATCCCATGGAACCTTGTGTATGTGTAAGGGAGTGATGTGTCTGTTATTCTACTCACTGTTGACTGCAGGGCACCATCTATCATGTTTCAGCTACAAATGAGGTTTTGCTCCTTTTTTAATTTCTACTTTCAAGTTTGAAATTTTATCTACAATTGTGTCATCTCTGTCTATTACTGAATGACAGCTAGAACTTTTGCATATACTAATGTTGCTGCACAGATGGTCTTTTCACAATAGACCCTTTTGTTCCTGTTGACAGAGCAAGGCTAAGAATAAGTTAAATCAAGCCTGGAGATGTTGCTCTAGGAAAAATAGGGTAAACAGCAGATTGCATTTTTTTAATCCTCCGTGTGTATGTGTGTGTGTGTGTGTGTGTGTGTGTGCGTAAGACTTTACCAGTCGTTCATGAATAATTGATGGTCCCATCAATATTTATTGATCATCAAGAGGCCTTGATGGCACTCCTGTATGAATGCTGATAAAACTTTTATTGTCCAATCAAAAATGTTCTCACTCTTATAGTAAATGGACTATATTTATATGTCTCATTTCTAGTCTACCAACCACTCAAAGCACTATAGAATGGGTGCTTCACCTATTCACACACGCGTTTGTACACCAATAGCAGAAGCTGCCATGCAAACAGTTAGGGGTTAAGGTTATTACTCAAGGACACTTGGACACACTCTGGAGGAGCCAGGGATCGAATTAGGAACTTCTGAATACATGACGACACGCTTTACCTCCTGAGCCATGTCACCCCATGTCGTCCCACTCTTATCCCATCTTTGATTCCAAAAGGGAATGAGTAAGAGATTAAGAGATAGAGAGGAATTATCTTCTTTGGAAACAACTATTCATATGTGCATAGCCTCACACAAAATTGCATGGATATCAAACAATGTGTGCACATTGCAGAAAATAGACTTGAACTTTTTTTGTCTTTTTTCCCTTCATTCTCAAGCCTCGAAAATGAGGCTTTCAGCTCCGTGCAAATTTCAACCAATCTAAGTGGTCACCAGTATATTGAGTCCCTTCTTTCTTTCTATTTTCATTGACCTTGTGACTGTTCAAACAGGATTTGTTCATTGATTTTTGCTCAGCACCAACCCCTTAGAGGGTTTGAGC
>OMLC01057311.1:0-11901 GCA_900302585.1 Regalecus glesne
TGTGACAGAGGAAGATGGAGAGGACAGGAAGAGATGGAGATGATGATCTGATCTGGAGACCCCTGATGGGAGAGGCTGAGAGCAGTAGTAGTAGTAGTAGTAGTAGTAGTAGTAGTAGTAGTATTGTAGTAGTAGTAGTAGTATTGTAGTAGTAGTAGTAGGAGTAGTATAGTAGTAGTAGTAGTATAGTAGTAGTAGTAGTAGTAGTAGTATTATAGTAGTAGTAGTAGTAGTAGTATTATAGTAGTAGTAGTAGTATTATAGTAGTAGTATTATAGTAGTTTTAGTAGTAGTAGTAGTAGTATTATAGTAGTAGTAGTAGTAGTAGTAGTATTACAGTAGTAGTATTATAGTAGTTGTAGTATAGTAGTAGTAGTAGTAGTAGTAGTAGTAGTAGTAGTAGCAGTCGTAGTAGTAGTAGTAGTAGTAGTAGTAGTGGTAGTAGTAGCAGTAGTAGTAGTAGTAGTAGTAGTAGTAGTAGTAGTAGTAGTAGTAGTAGTAGTAGTAGTAGTAGTAGTAGTAGTAGTAGTAGTAGTAGTAGTAGTAGTAGTAGTAGTAGTAGTAGTAGTAGTAGTAGTAGTAGTAGTAGTAGTAGTAGTAGTAGTAGTAGTAGTAGTAGTAGTAGTGGTAGTAGTAGCAGTAGCAGTAGTAGTAGCAGTAGTAGTAGTAGCAGTAGGAGCTCAGGAGGTAGAGCGGTCATCTAGTGATCAGAGGATTGATGGTTGATCCCAGCCCCAGCAGAAAGCATGTTGAAATGTCCTTGAGCAAGACATTAAACCCCTAACTGCTCCCTGGGCACTGCAGCTGCTCACTTCTCCAACACAATAGGACGAGTTAAAAGCGGAGGACACACTTCATTGTATGTTGGTACACAGAAAAATAAAGCTTGTTCTTCTTCTGTACTGTGTCGTGCACGCTCATCTGCATGCGTGTGAGCCTGTGCGAGACGAGTGGGCCTACGTGAGCTCCTCTCCATTCACGCCGTGTGGCGGAGACCAGACGCCTTCTTGTAAATGATGTCTTTTATCTCCTGCCTTCAGATGTGGCTGCCATCCACCTCCATTACAAAGTCTGATCACCTGAGACGGACCCGGAGACAGGAGGGAGAGTACAAAGGCAGCCGGGGAACGCCTTTGCACATTCGTGCACACGTGTGCACAGCGCGCATGGGTCTATGGAGGCTGCAGATGCATGCATAATCACTTAAGCCTTGCTGGAGCAGGACTCCTCTTCTTTGTTACCTGGCCACAGAGTATCCCATTTGAGGACACATAATCTGGAAATGTGTAGTTGTTGAAATTGGATGAGCAACACTTCCCTCTCCCTCCACCTATCATTGGGGTGCCCTTTCACAGAGCCACTTTAAGGTCCCCTTGAGGGAAGGCACTCACTCCTGTGTGGCTGCTCAGTGGCCAGGGGTGGAGGGATCTCATTGTACTTGGCAGCTCCTAGTTGTGAATATGTGCAAATTCATGAATGTCAAACAGGTTTGTGTTGAAAAAGAGAGCAGGGACGCTCAGCTTAAAGCCCCTCTCTGGGTAAAGCCGGAGAAATGAATGATGCCCAGAGTGGATGCACATCACACCACAACCAAGTGGTAACCACACAGGGTAACGAGCAACAAGGTCCAATATGACTGAAATACTGCTAGTATTTCTACTGCTAAAAGTCCCACTACCACTACTACTACTCCTCCTACTACTACTACTAACCAATACTACTACTACTACTACTGCCACCAGTACTATAACTACTACAAATACTACAACTACGACCTTTCGCCCATGAGTGCTGCGAGTGTTTCCTGCATGACTCCGCGACCCGACTTGGGCCAAGCGATTGAGGATGGATGGATGGATGGATGGATGGATGGATGGATGGATGGATGGATGGATGATACCAATATTAGCGATATTGTCATTGATAACGATGACATAACGTACAACATGCAACAAAACAAGTGCATAGGGAATGAAAACAACAATGACACGAGGCGGGCAGCAGAGAAATAGCAGTGAATGAAGGCGTTTCTGGAGGAGGAGGTCTCGGTTTAAAAAAGAAGGGGATTAAGAGGAGATAATGAGTCGGGGAAATGCAGATCCCACCGCTGCTCCATAAATAACCAATTTCAATAGCTCCGTTTTCCTCCTATCACAGGCCAGACCGCAGCCACGAGCAGCTAGGAATCAAATTTTACTTTCCGTCTCTCCCAATGGCCCATTTAACTCTAAATGTACCGAATGATAATACAGCCGTGTGACACACGGCCTCTTCCTAATGTAATAATGCATTCAGTTACTCATCCCTTATCCTGGTGGGGTTTCCAGGAGACGTATGTACCGAGCTCATCCGCGGACAATGGCGCTGGATTTGATCCCATCAAGAAGCCGCATCGCTTCATTTTATTTATCCACCTCCTCCTCCCTGAACCATATAGGCAAAGTCCTATGCGGATCAAAATAACTATTATAAAGGGAGAGCCGCGGACGTGTGTATGCATAACATACGCAAAGTCAAATATGCAAAGTTTAGATATTCCATAGCGTAACCAAAGACGTATCTGGCGACTTTGTTCTGATCTCTCTGGAGGGCCCGTGTGTGGGAACGTTCCTACGAGGTTTTTAACAAACCATCACGTCACTCTTATCAAGGGAAGGGAAACCACATACCTGTTGTTCGTGGAGGACCTGTTCCACATGAATGAAGCTAGCACGTCCGTCGGTAAACCCCGGAGGTGGTCACTGATCTTCTCACACGGGCTCCCTTTAAATGCAATTCGACCAGTTAGTATGCGGACAACCCTCGTGGTCTCGTGCCAAGCAAGCCACGGCACAGCACGAGACGTCCAACACTGCTTAAAGTTCAACTGCTGGAGGCCGAAGAATCCACAAAGAGGACTTCTTATAGGATACAATGAGTGACTTAGGATTATTATCCTAATTGTGAACTAAAACAATAAATTACGAATACGAATTATCCATGAATACTGGGATGGCATCCAGCGCTTTACCTGTGCACCATCCTCAGGGGATGGTGGTCGTGTCAGGGAGGACATCCGATGTAAGATTTCTCCGACTCGACCCGATCAGTCCGGGCGCCACATGGGATCCCACAGGCCCGGGTTAACAGTGACCACCGTAGGTGCTGGGCCCTCACAGGGTACTGGTGGAAACTGTAGAATCTGCCGTGGCAGCCCCTAACAAACAGGAACAATAATAACAACAATAATACTAATAATAGAATAGAAAAGGAGAAGCAGGAAAAAAGGAAAGAGAGAGTGAGGGGGGAAAAAGGCAAAATGGCGGCCGTGTGGGGAGAAATGAGTGTAATTAATATTTCTTGGTGAAAGGCCAAGCTGCACGCCACACCTCAGGCACTGCGGCCCCGGGCTTCATTAAGTCCACCGGACTGCAGCCTGTCACTCCTGAAAACGGGAGAGGCGGCCCGAGGACGGGAAAACAACAACACAGTAATAACGTTGACATTTGCAATGGGCGTCCGATATCATATCCAATTTCTCCCTGCACGCCCTTAATTCCTTTTTAATTGCCTCTCCACGCCGGTGCTGGAATAAGGCTGTCTCTGCTCGTTTATGAACATGGAGCGATGGGGACGCCGGCGTGGAGGATGGGTGGCAGCGCGGGAAGAGTGGTATTAGATACTAATGAAGACGCTGGTTGTAGGAGTCTTCTCCGGCAGCTATTCTGGTGAGCTGTTATGAATGAGATAATTGGTGCGGATCCCCAACAACGGAAATAAAGTGCACGGAGTCGCTTTAATGAAAGCCATTGAAACACTTGCACCCCTACCTTCGGTGAGAACCACGGCGTTTAAATAAAGAACCGGACGTCCGCACGCATGGTGGATTAGGCAGCAGACTGTTAGCATGTCCCCACTTAAGGCTGTTCATTATCCGCATGCGGGTTTTCGTCTCAACGGACAAAGTTAGCCTAATATGGCCAAAATGAAAACGTCTTTAGCGGAAGGCCGCCGTGAGAAAGCTGCACACGCCTTCGGATGAAGGAGGCGTTCCTGATGGTTGACACTCAACACATAATGGCAACAAACAGGGAGAACAGTAACGAATCAGTCCCACACCATCGACCCAGAGAGATGCGAGACACACAAACAGGCGGGACATGGCAGACCCACGGAACCTGATTCGGCAGAGGTTTGGACCCCTGTGCCACAGCATCTTAGCATGGCCTCCGTCTGCACTTACTGTCTGCAGGCATTCATGTTTATCACAAAAATAATCTGCTTCATGGGGACAGGGCATATTAATGAACATTTAGAACGGAACCCCCGCGGGCTAATTTTCAGTTAGGGGCTCAGACACCTCGGCGCACTTTCTGAATCGATTGGTGGGATCGAACCACCGATCTTCCAATTTTCAGATGACCACCCCACCCCCTGAGCTATTCCGTGCGTGGTATGTGTCAGTGGTAGAGCGTCCGCCTCTTGAGTCGGGGGGGGATGCGGGTAGGACCCCGTCGCAGGGCTTCAGGAAAAGGCCATCTGGCCTCAATCCCTGGTACATGGTTAAAAGTGAGAACACTGGTCTAGAAAAACACCACATAAAAATGAGTCTGTTTACCACGAGACTCTGACGGCACGTGGCTTGACGCGTGGAGGTGCCGCGGCCACACATCTCCTCAAGGACAATGAAGGACGTGAGGAGATCTGCCGATCAGTGAACCTGGGGCTGCACTGGTGTGTTTGCGCCCTTGGCCGCATTTGCGTGAAACAGGGACAGTTTCGAGGATTAAGTTCCAAAACCTTTTCTCTGACTTGGATCAAGCTGCTGACACCAGACTGGCGGATTCCAGCTTCATCACACTGCCGAGTGGCTCGTGGCGAAGCCCGATGCATCAGAGAACTTGGCAACCCTCAAGTTACTTTTATCCAGCAGAGTGAGCGGTGGTTAATCAAAGCCCATCATATCCATAATTCATGGATGCCCATCTGTTTGCCACCTACTCCCATGCCCAGTGCAGAATAAACTAATTCAGGAGAGGGGCCAAGGGGCTATTTAATGGCAGCTCCAGCCAGGACATGTGGAATTACACCCACACGCATGCACGGAGGTGCGCGTGCATGTGAAATGGTGCCATCCATCATCTGGTAGAACTATAACCCAGTCCAAACTAAAGCATTACATGCATCCATACCACAACACCACAGTGCAGAGACGGCTCCATGTTACTTTTCATCGACACCAGTTATCCATTCCAGTCACTGTGCCTCTCACAAGACTGAACGACTGCACAGTGTCTCACAGATAAGAGCTCGGGTTCTGTAGGGGCGGTGCGGCTCAGGAAGAAGGGCAGTCAAGAGATCGGTTAAATCGGATGGGTTAAACGCAGGAGAACACATTCCACCGGCCTCGGTTGCGTGGAGAATAAAAACGCATTTTGACCTCCCATCCCGTCATTGTGATTTCTCATAAGACTTACCACAGCAGAGCATCATCCACGTCTCCTTTCAAGTCGAACGTCTTTTGATGTCAACACCAGCCTGGAATCGGCTCGCTGTGAGCCAGAGGAGCTCGGGATAGGAGCAGAACCCCATGAAAGCCTGAAAAGACAGTTTGTTGAATGTGTGGAGGATGAACTCTCACCTGAACAATACAAACGTTCCTTTTAGAAAAGGGCCGCAGTAGTTCTGCGGTAGAGCGTGAGCTTAAGGAACTGCTAAGCCAGATGTTTGAACCTACCGCAGGGTTTCAGGAAGGGCATCCAGCCTTAACCCCCCCTCCCCCATGTGCCATCTAGATCCATGTCTACCCCCACATCGTGGGCACCAGTGGTAACATGTAAAACCAACCTGTCTCTTTTATAAAGGACCAATTTTGATCCTGCCCATGACCCTTACTGCTCATGCAAAGTGAGCAAGGACGTATTTCAGATTTTGCTCTTCAGTTTAATTACGTTTGAGAGTTGACATTTTTATGTCTCACTCACTGAAAGACAAACTCACTCACATCAAGATGACTTGAGTCCTGGGAAGTGACTACGGCGAAGGATCTGAGGCTGGGTCAGGCACGTGTTTGGAGATGTCTCCTTTCACATATCGAAGAGCGTTTTTTTTCTTTTTCTTTATGCAATTTTCAACTTTTTCCCTTTTTCATGAATCCAAATCCAACCTGCTTGAAAGGAACACAAACGATGGTACTTCTCAAACAATAGCATTCTGCTGACGTATAAGGATGTTGGACTCGGCGCGCTTAACAGGCGAGATGGATATATAGCATTTGGCAATAGAAATTCTCAATTATTGTCTGGTGTGCGAAGGTCACAGATCCAATCACAACTCCCTGACACCGCTGACACTGCTCTATTAAAGCCTGTGAGACTGGACAAATGGAGAAACTTTCCCCCCTTATACAAGTGGAGAAAAACAACCAAACTTATCAAGCTCTGTAAGGCATCCACGGTGTCAGTCGTGTAAGTTGACAGCATATACGAATGGATCTCCAAAACATGAAAATATTCATTTCATTTGACCTTCCTAACTCCAGGGAAGCTTGATTCATTTGTCCTTATACATACATACGATGAAACTTGTCCTCTGCATTTAACCCATCCTATTGTTATAGGAGTAGTGAGCAACTGTGGCACCTGGGGACCAACTCCAGTGGTTTTTCCTGTTGCCTTGCTCAGGGGCATAGGCAGGAGTATTAACACGTTCTGATGGTGGGAGGAAGACGGAGCATTTGGATGAATTAATATTTGCTGGCTTCTGAAGCTTTTTGCCCCTAATGGCGTACAGGCCTACTCCCACACATTGGTTAGCATGACGATGCTGGGATATAACTTTGACTCTGTATTTGGGCTCATCTATGAAAGTGTCTGGCCTGGCAAGTAGGAAGGACACGAAGTTCGAATGAAATGTATATGCAGGTCCCAAAATACGTTGATTGCTGTCGAATTGACGAATGATAACTTCGCTGAAGATCGCCGCTAAGATCTAGTGTTGTTTTTTTCTGTAAAAGTTTTTTTTTAGTTTCATGGAGTCGTTCCTTATCGGATGTGAGGGTCTAAGGGCAGGATTTCGTGTTGATGTAAAGCCCACTGAGGCATATTTGTGATAATCGGCTTTACAAAAATAAACCAAATTGCTTGGTTTACATGAACTAGCAATCTAGCTAAGTAGAATGAGACGACAGCGGGTATTCAAGCGGGCATATAAACGTACATTAAGCAACCTTATTTGCTGACAGGGAAAAATAACAGATATAATAAATACAAAGGTGTATAACTTACAGATGAGGAGTTCCTGAAGCGTAGAGAATTAAGATTGCAACAGATTGTGTGAATTTCGATCGTATACCGTCAAGGAATTTTCCTGCTCGACTGAATGTTATACTACGTCACTGCCGTGCTATTCCCATGTAAACCACTAGGAGCCAGCAAACTAAAGGATTAATCCGGCTCGCCGTAGGCAGAACATGCAGATCCGTTTTACGAGTTACGATACAGGACAGAATCAAATGGATCCATCAGTGAGAAGACTATATCTTTTTTTTTATCTATAATGATTTCAAACGTATGTCTCCAAGTTGGATTACCTGCAAAATTTTACAAAACTATTTACAGTACACAGACAGGAGCTACATTAGCTCATCACTGTACAACTAGCTAGCGTGAGTGGTTGCTAGCCTGGAAAAGTGCTATATAAGAACAAGTCAATTTACTGTTTTGGTGTAACAGTGCATCGGTCATACTCACAGACAGAGCTAGCACAGTCTGTAAGTAATACTGTCATGGGGCACACATATAGCCAACAGAGTGAGCATTGTTAATGCCTGAAGCAATTTATCCTGCTATGCTTACATCACAGTGCCAAAGAGCAACCTGTTGTGTTTTTAGCATTTTAACGGTTTTTAACTTGCAAATCTCCGTACCTTCGACAACACAGTCTAAAGTTTAGTCACTCTTTAATACTATTAGACGCGCGTTTGTTTTCATGTATTTTGTATGGTCTATTATCACTCCTGGTAGTCCCAAAGGGGGGTCACCACAGCAGGTCATCATCTCCATCTCGTCCTGTCCTCTGCATCTTCTTCCGTCACATCAGCCACCTGCATGTCCTCCCTCACCGATGATCATAATGTACTTTGTACAATCCGAAGCAGATTTCCCATTGTGGAGTCGCACAGCATGACACTGTGAGTGTCTGCAGGTTGAGTCGCTCACAGGGAAGCTAGTTAATTCCCTCTCTGCTCGACAGCTCACCTGAGAAGAGATGAACAGTCCTGCACCATGTCTTCACTGTCCTGTGAACATGACATAAAAACTCCGACCTCTGCCGACTCTGTAGGAGCTCCCAGGCACATTTACAGAATCTTGTTTTTTCTTTATTTGACATATATCTTAGAGTTTATTTTCATGAATTTACAATTGGATATTTAGTGCCAAAGTAATGGGCCAAAGGAGAAGGCGGTTGTTTGGCATAAAAGATGTATATGTCCGTTGACCGTCATAAAAAATGCACATAAATAAAACATGTCCTGTCTGCAGGGAGGTTGCATAACCAAAGCAGGTCAGTGATGTTGACCCAGTGTACTTCATCTTGACCGGATGCATCGTACAGTATAGAGTTCATGTAAACAGCTTGTTTTGGCAGAGGGCTGTTTCAAGAGGCACAGTTCTACCATTAAACCCACAGCCCTGGAAATGCTCAGGAAACAACAGCCACTCTGTTGCCTCCGTGGTGCACCTTCAGGATCGTTCTTGCTCTCCTTGAGGGGTCAACCCCAAACTGAGGTTGTCCCCCGGAATCTACATTTTGATCGATCCAGCTAAACGCGTAAGTTCAACTCGCGAAGCAACCTCAGTCGTTCGCTTTAGCGGGGAAACTGTTGAAATGTAAAGACACCATATGTACAATTAACCATTGATATTGTGCAGACAGTTGCGCACCTTGAAATATCCCCCTGCTAAAGCTCTCCTGACTGCAGGATTTCCTATCCACGCCATTATAGAAGTGTCCGGCTCAAAAACGTGTTGACCTCTTTTCCCATAACAGCTTCATCGTGTCAGATGTACCTCATGAAGTTTTCTCCAAGCATCTGTCGGTAAAAAAAGCAAAACATATCAGCTGTGAGAATCTGTACATGTCCCCTCTCAGCTGCCTTCTCACCATCTCTCCTGCCCAGAGCCAGACGAGATGATTCGGTGTCAGATCCAGAGAGAAGAGGGGACGCCGTCAACTATCTGCTCACTCACTCACTCTGCCTAGAATCTAGCATTACCTGTCCACACGTAAATAACCGCCTCTTCACTTTGACTAGAACAACCCCAGCGTGTGTCGGTGTTAAACTTTCCAGACTGAACCTTGAAACAGACAGGCAATCAAACCTGGGATGAGTGGGCTACCACCTTGCTAGCCACCAGCACCCCTCGTTTCATGCTAGCAGAGCTGCCTGTCCAATGGTGGCCTTCAATGAGGAGGGTCCTCGGTACCACTCACATCTCAAAACTACTCCAGGCCGTCATGACATGCGGAAGTTATTTACAGCTGGTTCCTTCAGCAAGGCATACCATTGGTCAACACTCCTCTAGCTAGCCTTCACTGCATTTCTCATGTTAGCGGGTTGTGGTCTCTGTCATGCTAACGCCATACACCGAGGGGGGGAAAGCCTCACAACCGAGCGACCCCCGGTCAACTTGTGTCACAACATCCTCTAGTCCCCATCACACCGATGAGCAAACCATGCCCCCTGACCCCTGACGGGACCAGCGGGTACATCAATGGGCAGAAGTCACTCTCATTGTACATTCATAGTTTTAACACCAGCTTCTCCCAGTGTGAAGTGTCCCACTGTGGGAAACTCAGGACAGGAACACCTTTTGTCTGTGATCACCTAGAAAAGCAAGTCCATTATGGACCAGACCAAAGGGTGAACATTGGGATATCAAATTATTCCTCAGTCCATCTCCAACCTGGTGCGGACCGCCGGCCGGGTGGGGTTCACCACATCAGATCGATTCCGGTCGTGTCAAAGAATCTGCGGTTCACAGAAAAGTTGACTTAATCCAGTTTTAGAATGAGAGGTCCGTTTTACGTGTCAGGATGAGGGTCTGTAGACATGGACTTAGATGGGGCTTGGGGGAATAAGGCCAGATGCCCTTCTTGATGACCCCGCGGTGCGTTCGAACCCACAACCTGTGGCTCATCAGGTCTCAAAGTGGCACGCCTCTATCACTGAGCTACTGCAGCACACTACAGCGAAACCTTCAGGCTGTTCCCTGTATGGTGCCACGTCACAAGCCCCGCCCATCAATCTCCTCACACTCTAAGAAAAGCAAACACTAAGAAATAACATTTGGACCCTGGTCTCAGAGAGCGGCTCACGGGCCCATTGCTCACACATATAAAAAAAGGTACATTCGCATAACTGGTATGTTTTTGTCACGCTCGCTTTGGTTCATGAGGGCATCTTTAGCTCCGAAGGTAAATCATTGGTAAACAGACAACTCAGCCACTTCATTGAAAGGTTGCTAATGAGAGGATGTAGACAAATGAACACGGCCTGTCCTCAGAACACTGCTCCTGGAAGTGAACGTGTATCTCTTTGTCCTCCTCTGTTTGAGAAACACGAGGAGACATGTTGAATATTTCACTCGAAGTTGGTGAAGGCAGCATCTCAAATGACGTCTTGAAAGTTAAAGTGCTTATTGTGTGTCACAGGGCAACAACACACACAGAATCCAACCAAGTGTCTCAAAATGTGTCCGTGTGACTGAGGACCATGTGTGGTTTCACCAACCCCCGTATGAATAATGTATAATCTGTTGCCACCTAGTGGTCAGGATGGGTGGTGCGTCACTCCAAAGCAGGCCAAATTACAAAGCAGTGGGCAACTCCAGCAACCTCATCGCCTCATTAGGCTACAACAAGCTCCTCTGAAAGGGATTCCTCACAGTCCGTCATGAGGTGTAACATTCTAAATTGCTTCTTCCTCTAGTTTTCTGCTCGGCTTGTGTGGTTCCCCCACATGCTGCATTCCAGTTCCAGCCAATAATGTGAAAATAAACAGCAGGTAATTATCAATCTACTTCGAGCACCAACCGACACTTCTCTTCTGTTATTTCTATGTGAAATGGGGATTCACGATCACCACTGGGGATTCCAGATGAGATGGGAGTCTCTGAGCAGCTGAGACGCGCATTTTCCGAACCCCAAAACACGCCACCCCGGAAATCGGTCCACCCCGAGGATCGGATCCCTGGGCACAGACAGAGCAATGCAGTGCATGTTGTTAAGTGCTGGGAGGATTGCCGTGAGTCGTACATCAGGGAACCCAAACAGACGCAACCTCGTTAACCTCTCATCCTTGACGGGGAGGAACGCTGGTTCAAACAGAGAGTCAAAGAAGCCATCTATGTGGAGAGGGAACGGCCATCCTTGCACAAAGGGAAGGACCTAAGAGTACATCTGTCACCATCTTACAATGGCGTGATTACAACAATTCCCCAATCCTCTGTGAATAGTACTCATTACCACGGAATGTCCAGCCGATGGCCAACTTGCACACGAAGCCATAGTTGGTTTGGGGTCATTATGCAAATGGGCTGTGTCTCTGAGGATGGGGAGGCCTGCAGTCAGCTCACACTGAAGATGTCTCCTGTATGAGAGATGAGACGGTTCTCGAGAAAACTTTACGTCGAGATGAACCGATTCCCCTTCTGTGTGACTCGTCAAATAAAGTTATGAGGTCTGCGTAAAAACCTCTTCACCTGTTTCTTTTTCGGAGACCGGGGGTTTGAAATCAGGGATATCAGAGTAAGGCAATCGGATATGGCTGTGGTTATAGTATAGACCTCAACTACATGAGTGGCGAGTCTCTGCGTCTGTGTCTTAGAGCACTTCTGTGTGTGTGTGTGTGTGTGTGTG
>OMLC01057315.1:0-11625 GCA_900302585.1 Regalecus glesne
TAAAATTACTGATGCAAAACAAGAAGACTTGGCTATCAGAGGTGTCTAGTGTTCCTTCATCAGGAAATACAACGCATACTGCTATAAAACTGGCTTTCCCTTTCAAATTCAACATAACACCATGGTCATGGGGGAACTTGATGACCAGCCATTTCCTCTTATGGTCAGGAAGAGGGATGTTTGGAGTCCTCAGCTAGAACTCATACTACCACGACCCAGCTTTGGATGAGCGGTTGATGATGGATGGACATGGGGGAAAAAGTTTAAGAGGTTACATCGAGGGTGTAGGGACCTGGAAAAAAAATGTGAATGGATCCCTCAAATTATTATGGCTCATGGCAATCAGGAATGGACTGAATTCAACTGGATGTCGAAAATCCGCTTAACCCAGTTACCCCCCCTCCCCATCATTAATTATTTTTTAACATTTCAACGTTTATCAGTTAATTAAATGGCTCACTTCAGGAACTATTTGGAGTTCACAACACAGCTGGTAGTGTGTCTGTAATGTCCTGTTTAAGTAAGTGCAAAGCTACCAGTATAGCTCAGCTCAATTGTTATTTTGCAGTTGTACGAGTCACCTGTATTCAGCAGAAAGAAATTTCCAAAGTAGCATTTAATGAAGATTATAAAATGGGCATGGTGACTATTAGGGTGTCACAGCATAAACAATACAATGCTCATAGAGGAATTACAGGGCTATCATCAACCTTCCAAAATGTTTTTTTCCCGTTCTTCATGATTATTTACATTTTCAAGGGCACTTCTAACAAAATTCTGGTGGAAACATTAAGCTTATATTTTTTTGATGTTGTCATTTGAGGTTTAGAACATTTGCCATGCAGTTTGTAAAGCTATAAATGGATACTAAAATGAAAGCGCTAAAACACCTCAACCCTTTCACTCAAGCAAACAAAAGGTCTTACAAACAATGGAAAAGAACCATACAGCGTTATCCAAAACACTACCTCACAAATTGTATATGCCTATCCTAGCAAGGCAACCATTGAGAGCACGCAAATAATAAGTAGGTATTGGCTTGTCCTACAATTAAACAGCCATACTTCCCCTAACTTTGTTTCCCTGAAGTTACACAGTGACCGTGCAATCTGGCACAGTAGAAAGAGAGAGCAACCAAACAAGAAATAAGATTAAGAATAATCCAAACAAACCTAGCAGTGCAACACTGTAGTTAGTAAGGATTCCATTGTTAATGAGCAATATTAAATCCTACCAACATCTCTACGATCAAACCTCTCTCTGCACCAAATAGGACTAATCTGAAGAACAGATTATTTTGGCCACTGAGTATTGTTTTTAACTTTAAGATCATATTACAAAACAAGTAAATAAAGTCCAATTGGATATGTCTGTGTTTCTAGGCTGTAAAAATGAAATTGACTTGGCTTATTATTATTGACTTACTTGACTGATTATTCACTTTTAAACACTTTTAGCTCTTCAAGGTTTCGGCCAAATACATCTCCAGCCCATTTTTTAAAACTTGGATAATAAATTAATTTAGTGGCAGGAGGGTCTTTCTATTCTACAGACCTTGACATAGAAACTAGGGACCATAGCTGTTGCCATGGAAACATTACAGGATTGATAGCCCAGGGGGGGAAAACACCACCACCCAAGGTCTTTCTAGAATCAAATTTGTTGCACCACAAGATGGCATCCTCCTGTTGGACAGACAGAAGAGCAGATAAATCCTGTATGCAGAGTCATGCATCTGCATTGAGATTTCATAACTCCAGCAAAAGACTACAAGGTTTGTTTGATATGTACTCTCTGAGCTGTCACTGCATCCTAAATTTGGTCCTCTGCAATGTCACATTTAAAATTAAAGCATTGCGGGTATATCAAAACAGTGAACGTTTTAGTGCATGATAAATGGGTTGTCATTAATGATAAGGATAAGTTATTGTGATAAAAAATTAAATTGTAGTAAGAAATGTCCCAATTTGCAACAAAGATGGAAAAGGTATCCATACATGCAATGGGGACCATGATCCAGATGATTACCATGACCTAGAGGGAAAAAGTAATCTAACCTTGAGCCTAGATTTCTTTTCGGCAGCCACGAGAGCCAGTAGTTGGAGCACCAGTGACAATTGCCCCTGGGATTAACTCAGTCACACTTTACCCCGCAGGAACTTTAAACCACTGACAGAACCTCTCATCTCAATCTGTCTGTCTTGACATGTGTCCACTCACAATATCTAGCTAATCCACGGAGCTGGCTGAGCCGTAGGTAACAGAGCAACCTCAGGCACTGATGCAACAGTGTCCATTTAAAGTAAAACAAATCCAAAGTAATAATAGTTATCTGGTGTTCACATGAAAAACTAGATAAAATATATATCATCTTTCGCGATGATCAAGACTGAATGACACGAGTCTAAAGCGAGTAATATGAACTTGTTCTTATATATATGATTTTAGTCTTGCAATCACTCATATCATTTCAGTTAATTACAAATACAGATCTGGCAGTAATGAAGTTCATGTTGATGAAGAGACATGTATTTGGTACATTACAAACGAATAAGTTTAACTTGCATTTTTCTTTATCGAGATACAATGCTCCGACCAAAGCAAGTGTATAAATATTCATTGGGCCACATTGTGACAGACGTTTTAAAAGGCTTCGGTTGTTTAACATGAACTTTTACGAATTGACAGTTGTTAATTCAACAATATCATTATAGGTAAACTTAATCTTACTGTATTTTACCTTGTTATATAGCTTATCTACTCCATGGTGTGCATCAAACTTTAAAAGATGAAGACTTACCAGCCACTCGACTCGTAATTTATCTCGTATATAACCTTCTCTAATGGTCCACACGCCATGACTTAAAGAAAAAAAAAAAGCATTTCCGCTTCCCGGTCGAGGACCACTCGACCTAATCGGCTCGGCGGTGGGGGGGGATTGGGAATGGGTTTACCAACCGATCAGGTCTCAAATGACCTAGAAACTTTGGCACGACTAATTTGCTTATTTGGAATACATCTGCATAAAAACTGATTCACGACGTACCTCTTAATCAAATAACCAATGGAGTAAATTATGTTTCATTGGAATCCCCCCCCCTGACTAGAACTAGCATTGTACAGTTCCACTGAAGGTGACCTTCAGTTCATTCGTTCCTCTCACTGTTACGGAACATGTGCGTCAGGATAGCCAGTTGCGCACAATTATGAAACCGTGTGGTTTACAATTCAAGTAGGAAATTACTTCTTCACCCCCGTATATCAAATTTCTAACTGTAATGCCCAAATCAATCATTTTCTTGTAATGTAACAAACAAGCGTTACTGCTTGCTAACTAGCTAATGTTGGCATCGCAAACTGAGCCAGTAGGCTTCAAGAGCTTGTAGCTAACGACAGCCAAGTAACAGCAGCACGGGGTAACTGCCTAGTTTACTAATGATTAAGCATCCACTGTCAGTCTATGTCAGCAATTAATGAGTATCAGCTACATACTTATTCTCTAGGTTTACTTAACGCGTCCAGGGTGCATCGTGGCATGTCTTATTTTATGGACGTTAGCCAGCCTATTAGTGAATGCTAGTGGCTGCTAGATGTATTCCTTAGTTAAGCTACCAAGTGGTGGGGAGTCTAAAATTTAACCAACGCCTGACTACCATATGTCTTCAACTTGCAGTGTCACACAATCTCCAAAACATGCTACAGGGGGGAATCAAGACGTTGATTTAATGCATTGCTTTGACAGGGCATAAGAAAATGTCAGCCACTATGTATTGAAGGAAATCATCAATAACATACTTGAGGTCGGAGGATGTTGATAGTGGGATGTAATTCACCATGAAAAAATATCTTCAAGTGATGTCAAGTGAGTATCTTAATGATTGTTAAGTAGGATCAAACACTTTGGCATCAAGGGTAAACTCACCGCAAGCGCAGGAATCCTTCAGCGGAGTCTTAGTGGTTCCTTTACTGCCCTGTGCACCATCCCCTTCATTTGCAAATTCGACGGGATTACAACTCGGAACTGACGCCGGGATGTCATCCGTCTTGCTAACCATGGTCAGCGGTCAGTATATCAGATAGAGATGGAAGGAGGCAACAGATATCCGTTGCTCAAAAAGTAGAATTGTACGTCAATCTGAATGGTTTCTCCAACTAACAGGCTAGCTGGCTACATGCAAAGGGTACTTGCAAAATACAACTCAACAGAGGAAGGACAGCGCTGTACATGGCATCACACACGTGGTTCCTCCCCCTCCTCTTGACCTCTTTGCCTTTGCGTTCCTTCCCTCCTGCTTAACGTGTGTACGGAAAGCGCAGAATGCCAAAATGGAATTGAAAACGCGCTGTGTGCTAAGGGGGCCTGAAGAATGCATGGACTACTGCATGCTACGTACTATGATGACGTGAATATTTTTTTATATATTTTACTGCAACCTGAGAAAGGGTGTTATCTGGTGGAAAAGAGAGCTCTTGGATTGTCTTATCAATGCAATATTTGCTACCTGGTAGGCTGATGAAATCCATAAATCTCTTGCATAGAGTTCTCATTTATGAGATAAAATGAGATATTCCTTTATTAGTCCCACAGGGGGGAATTATGGTGTTACAGCAGCAGCAGCAAGGAAGTGGAAAGCACAGAAAGAGAGGCATCAAATCTAGAACATAATATGTAACATCAATTTAACAGGGGGAGAAATATGAACACCATATACAGTATGAACAGAAAAATTACACTCATTTTTAATTAGCTGGTATGTTGATGTTGTTTATGTATTGGATTTGTTCTACGAGGGGAGCAGTGCCGATCTATAGTCTGACAGTTGCGGGAAGGAAAGACCTGCGGAAACGCTCCTTCAAACAGCTTGGATGGGGTAACCTGTCACTGAAGGAGCTCTCTAGTCTAGCAATGTAGTCCTGCATGAGGCGATAACCATTGTCCATCATGGATGACAGCTTAGCCATCTTCCTCCCTTGTCCCACTACCTCTATAGAGTTGAGGGGGCATCCCAGGACCGAGCTAGCTCTCTAGACTAGTTTATCAAGTCTCTTCCTATCCAGAGCTGAGATGCTGCTGCCCAAGCAGACCACCACATAGAAGATGGCTGGTGCCACCACCATGTGGTAAAATGTCTTGAGGTGTGCCCCCTGACCTCCAAAAGACCTCAGTCTCCTTAGCAGATAGAGTCTGCTCTGGCCTTTCTTATACAGTGTGCAATGTGCAAAAATTGCAACACCACCAGAAAATATATTTTACAGTGTTATAAAATATATCAACATAACTTGAGGGAACATTGCTGGAAAAGTCTAACCCTATCTCTATACATATCATTCTTTAATTTGCATGGCATTTCTGTGGATGAGCACGGTGGTTTTTTGGAGTGTTGGATAATTTTCTGATCAAAGATTTTCTATCTAGATACCTTTAATACTCAGAAGATTTCCCATAGAGTTCTCTGATTCAGCTTCAATGCGTTATCAAACAATCAGACTCATATTCCTTTGATGAAATTTATTTGAGGCCTGTTAAAAATTGAATAAAGTTTGGTTAAGGAATTATTTATATGAACCCATTTATTCAGCTAATAAAACACTTTCTGCTTGTGAATTTCACTTGTGAATTTCATTGTCTTCCTCTTAAAAGGTCCCTGACCGCACAAACATGAAGCAAACAATGAAAGAAGGAGGCAGACTAGACAATCTCACTTTTTTATTCAAATTAGGTGTACATAATGTCATGGGAAGTTAACACAGTATATGCGGCAGTTAAAGTCAATATTCTATGTTTACTAAAATATCGAACCACACAAGAGTCTAGAATGACAGACGGTCTCTTTGCATACCTTAGAATGTATTTAAAACCAGGAGGTTCCATGTATCATAATCACAATAAATGTATTCATCAACTACCGCTGACCACAAGAACAAGACCTGGAGAAGTGGAGTTCACTCAAGAATCTATGAAAATCCTTTATTAATAATAATCATAATCATAATAGGCTTCTACAAATATGGAAGACGTTCACTGTGACCGTGAATAAAATATCTCTTCCTGCAATGTATACGTGATAAGATTGAGAGTGATATGAGGTACAGTACTACACTGAAAATTAAAAACAGCAAACGAGGGATGGTAGGAGTTAAACCCTCTCTTCTAATATGTAAATGGAAACTTACCAAGGTGTCACATTATTCTTTTCAGTGTTTTTTTTCCAGCAAGGCTCTTTGGCTCAACATCATAATCATTATATGTATATGAAAAACTGACTGATGTCAGATTCACTACATAGAATCATGAAGAACAGACCTTAGAAAAAACAACAGCTGTATCTTGATTGTTAATTGTTGAAGACAATATATCATATATCGTAAAACTCAATTTAAACATGACATATTGCTACTATGTGTCTTGAAAGATGTATTTTCCATTATACAAAAGTGATGGATATATGAGTATATTCACCTGCCACTTCATTTGAAAGAGATGTGCTATATTATAGTGTACTATATCCTGAAGTTTAACAGTCAGAATGTAGGGTTTCTCAGGGAAGAGACATTATTCTGTTGGATGACATAAGTATGATTCTCCTTTTTCTGTCTCAAATAGAATGAGGAGGCATAGTGCATACAGTTACACTGATGGCTTGTTAGCAGAGGTATCACCCTAGTATGGCCACTACACATTTGCAATTTTTCCTGAAAGATCAATGAAATTAATTTTCATCCAGACTGACTGTTTCAGATAGCATAATAGCAGTGTGCTGACGTGAGCAATACTGCTCCCAACAGCACATACTCCATAGATCGCCAACATGTCTCATATTATTTGCAATATGGCATTGGTGTCTTTTGGGATTACTAGCCAATCAACTAAATGTTGGTATTATTAAACAATCTGTTAACATTCATAGCAATAGGAAAATATGTCAAGTCAAACAATCATCAAAATATCAAACTAAAAAAATGATGAGTTCTTTTCATACAATTCACTTAACTGCTGGGTCTGTTTTTTTCTGTTCATACTGTATATAATGTTCCTATTTCCCTCTTTTATATTGCTTCTATGTTTTTTATGTCTGTTTAGATTTGATGTCTTTCTGGTTTTGCTTTCCACTTCCCCTCTCTAGGACTAAAAGGAATATCTTGCCTTAACTTATCTTAACTAATTATTCAATGGTCTCCCTGGCTGTGTCTGTTGATGTGTGAGTAATTATAATGATTTAAGGTTATATTGCTTTATTTGAAGGTAACTGGTTAAAAGTGGTGACTTTAACCATCAAACTGACCCATTCAATGTTCAACACATGAGACTATCAACTTCGATCACTCACAATTCAATATAGACATAATTGCATGTAGATTTATTCAAGTGTCACTAGCTGCAAGTATCGGTGCTAGCACTTGTTATGTGTAAAACACACACTGTTTCATCTATCAACATTATCTAACTTTTAAATGGTTTCTCAGAGCCGTTCACTCACATGAGACTTGAATATTTGGATACAATTTCCTTACACACACACACACACGCACGCACACACACGCGCGCACACACACACACACACGTAAAACTGGTCCTGAACCAAATTGATAACGTGAATAAAGAAATGTCTCAACTCTCTCCGTGTTTATCATGGCACCACTGCTTTGTGCAGACACATTTCTTTATTCAACTTTTACCATGGTCTTGGATATTAAGGCTGTATTTACAGCAAGCTACTTCAAAGACATAATACACATTGACACTTATAAATAACTTGTACGTCCTGCGAACGACAGTTAAAAAGCAAGGAAATAGATTTGCTGAATAGATACAAAGGGAGTGAAGCGTTTTGTTTTGGGGTTTTTGTTTTGCTCTGGTTTTTTTTCTTCCTTTTACAAGATGTTATTTGCCCATGAATCCACTAGAGGCCCCCATGTGCATTTGATTTCACTTGGTGGCTCCAACTCGTACGCGCACGCTCGTACACACAGGGAGAGACAGGATAGAAAGACTTAATTCAGAGCTATAATCTGGTGCGGTGCACCGAGTGGCGACGATGTTAAAAGCTGCACATGGTTTCTTAAAAAAGATATCCAGAGAGAAGCATGTTGATGAATACAAATGAATGACTTTCTGCAGAACTTGTCTATTCTGTGTGAACATTTAGAGTGCAATAATTTGAAAAGGTGTCCCATCTTATATTTTAAAGAAGTTGCCATTGGTATCTTCCATCAGAGGGTACACTTAGACTCAAAATGCATCAGGAACCATAGTAAATAAGAATTTCTTGAAGTACAAACCATATTCTTCTTTGAAGTTATGTTTCCTGAGGTAAAGATCAACCCCCAATATAGTATTTTTAAACATAAAGGATGTAAAGCAGTTACCTTTTCTGTGTACAATACACAAATCACACCTGAGGGAAACACCAGGTCCAATAAATAAGAAATAATTAGCACCTAACTGTGGCCTGTTCATACACAGCATTCCTTAAAGTGGATAAGCAGCTCAATCAGGCCTATATCTCTCATATGGGTAAAACAGATGACGTGAGGCTTAGCCTGGGAAACAGAGTTCATCTGCAGCCGCTGATTCTGAATGTTGACCTTTTTTCATATAGGAAAGACTTCATTTTGTATACGAAATAAAATACTGGTAAGAGATTAACTAATCATAAAAGGAAATTTTACTTTCTGCAACACTGCTGCATCACTGTATAGCATAGAAAGAGAGAAACCAGAGTTTACTACCCTTACTTATACTGCTAACAGGAAATTAGAGATAATTTCTATTTCAGAAACTATAATTTTACTGCCCATTAATGTGTGTAGCTATGTGAATACATTACAAATTGAAAAAAAAATACTATCACTGTGATGACAGATAAAAAAACATTGCTATTCAATTTATTTTTGCACGAGCACTCATGGAATTAGAATTGTGTCAAAAAGAATAGTGTTGGTGATTTAAACAGGCATAAGTTCTAATCTGTGGGCTTCATGCTCTTTCCAATTGAGAGCAATTTACGTCTGACCAGTCGACATATTGCATAGTAAGGATACGTCCACCGACGCCCACACTCCAGAGTAATTTCAGCTGTGACTGAGTGACTTATTGGCCAGACAAATATTGAGCCACAATGGTTGATTTATCTCAGCCAGTGAAGGGACACAGTTCATAAGGTCACAAAAGAGCCTGCAAGTCCACCAAGAATACCAACTTATTTGATCAGATGTCCACCATTACTCCCAGTGAAAAAGTATTTACACTCAAGTAAGGCCCCATTGCATACAGACAAAATGACACCTGTGTAAACAGACAATAATTTACCTAATTTCCTGTGAGTAAATTTAATTGAGTTCTACTCTGCACATTATTTTAGGTTGTCTCAAAGTCTGTCTGTTCTAGAAAAGTGTCCATCTTGGCTAAGAAAGACTACATGATTGAATAGCTAATAACCAGTCTGAGTGTATTGTAGTCAAGGTGCAGAACAATGGTTAACAGCATTTACAGTCTTAAAGAGGATAATGACGCAGATGAGCATGAATGTAGTGAGGAGTTAGTCACAGTAGTAGCTATTCTGCCTTGGTCTCAGCAGCAGGGGGCGCCGTGGATGTGGCCATAAGCCTAGATCCTTCATCTTTGGACCCAATTGGCCTTTCCCCACCTTCTTCCTCCTCCTCCTCCTCCTTCTCCTCCTTTTCTACACCCATTGGAGGCTGTCTTTGGGCAGGAGAGTGCCTGGAGCAGGCTCGGTGCCGGCGGGGATGGAGGAAAAGTGCAGGGTCCGGCATGGCAATAGGCTCCGCAGGGCCTGATACTCTCTCCATAGGCACACATTCTCTAGAACGCTCCACTCTCAGGTGTCCCAAGGATGACCTACTGCTAGTGCTCTTACGCTTGGGTTTGACAACAGGGGAGGCAGGGGGGTCCACTGATGGCAGCTGCGGAGAAACAGAGCTATGTTCTGCACCACAGTGGCTCACCTGATTCTTGGCTCGGGCTAGGAGCTCCTGCCTCTGTTGAAGCCGCTGGTGTTGCAGTTTCTGCCGAGCAGCATGAAGTTGGAAGGAGAGGTAAGCAGCCGCCTCGGTTTGTTTCTGCAGCTCCGTGTTTAGGATAGTGGACCGATGGCTACGGCGTTTCAGCTCCTCCAGGAAATGCCGTTCCTTGTCTTTGAGAGTAGCTCTGAGGGCTCCCACTAGAGCCCCTTTGTGGCTCAGTTCTTTGCGTAGCTCTTCCAAGGTGAACTGCCGAGCAGCCAAACGATTCTCTACCTCCAAACACTGAGACTCCAAGAGCTGCTCTTCTTCCTGGAGATCTGATACACAGAGGTCGAGTGGTAACATAAGCATTCAACTATACATTAAAAAAACAGTTTGTTCATGAAATACATACAAAATCATGCAAATATGTGGCAGATCAATATACACAGATGACTTGCAGCATTGCTACCAGAACGAATGGAAAACCAAACATACACACACACACACCCACACACACACACACACACACACACAAAGCACATAATTATAGGAGCAGCATGTGTATCCCTTCTTTTTAAGACGAGCTGTAGCTGGTGTCTGTCCACTGGCTCCAATCCCCAGGGCAAATGGGCACAGGGGGAAGGGTACAGACAATATCCAGATGATATCTTGGCTAGAAGCCATTATGTTAAAAAAATACAGTATTCTGTAATGGGACTAAGCCTGACCATTTGGAAAATCACCAATTTGCCCTCAGTGCTCATTGTGGATAATCTGGGAACTGGGGAATGGATGGGGATGATACTTTAGAGCTCATCTAGACAGAGGCAGAAGAATCAGCACATAGGGGCTGGGTTGCTGGGGGTTTGCTTTTAGGTGAGTAATTGTCAATCATAGAGATTTTCATGGAATGCAATCTACCGCCAATCCTGAAAGCAGGCTGAGACACTTACACACACAGAGCAGTAACCTGTGGTGCTTGTGTGATATGTGGAACAAGGGAGGAGAGAATACATCATAACTGGATACTTTGTTGTCTGCGTATAGCTGGGAGGTGGTAGGGCTTTTTCAGCGGTACTGGTTTTATTTAAACCCATCACTATTTGACCATGAACGATGGGGAGGTAGATGGCTGAGACTACAAAATCATTTTCACAGGACCTCTGGTGGCGTAGGGGGTTACGGCACCTATGTTCAGTGCATCTCTGCATCATACAGTTGATACACACCAACCACGGCCAGAGGTCCATAGTTAGTGGGTCATAATTGGCTAAGCCTCACATGGGTATAAGGGTTAGGTTGGATAAAGTATTCTGGGTTCACTGGTGTCCCCCTCTGGGTCGTCCAGGCCTCTTGGTTAAATGAAGGGAAAGTACTCTGCTTCATTCTCCTCTGACAGCCAAGCACTGTGCTTTCCCCACCAGACCATGATGTGTGGACTAGTGAGGGCTAGTGGTCATGTGACTTGGAGGAGACACATGCTACCACTACCTCCTTCCTGTTGATGTTCTAGAGGGGATCAGAGAGACTGACCCAGCAGTAAGACACTCAGGGGACTCAGGTGGAGGGAAAAAGGGGATAAAAGAAAAAACAAAGAAAAATCCCTTTTACACACCATTGTTACCTCTGGGTACATACTCGCTGGTGTCGTGGAAACCT
>OMLC01057323.1:0-11520 GCA_900302585.1 Regalecus glesne
TATATATGAGAGAGAGAGAGAGAGAGAGAGAAAGAAAGAAATGTAAGCCAGACAATTCCCAGCAACATTCGAAGTTTATGACTTCCTTGCTCTGATTGAGATGAAAACCGTTTTCTACAAAATTAGATAGAAATAGGTAAAACAGTGAGAGGTGATTAAAATATAAACATCTTACATTACAACCATTGGGGCTTCCTTCAAATTCCCTGACATCAAATTAAAGGAAATAAAACTATTAAATGTGTTGAAATAATGTGTCATACACTTTCATGTGTTTATCTTTGGTCCCTGTCACTAATCTAGGCTAATTGAATGAGATGACATAAACCTTCTTCTTTAGCATCTCCATTGACAGTGTCAACAGATTTTGTGGCAGATATTATGATCTGATTAGGATTATGAAACCAGAGAAGCTGGCAACTCACCTAAGACCTAAATACTACAAATATCAGCCTACCCCTTGAAAACCTTGCATTTTGGGTTCCTATTCTGTTTTTCTTTCCAACAGCTTAAAGAATAATCACTGATTTAAAAAAATGGCTAAGGTAAAAACTTTGGCCACTAGGCAGACAAGAGCTGCCTTGATATTAAGTCCTTTGATAACAACAATGAATGTCGGAAAAAATTGAATTTTTGTTCCCAGGGGATACACTGCATATTTCTAGTAAAAACAGGTCAGGCTAATAAATATCTAAATAAGTATGTGACCCACGCTACGTATGGTCTTCTTCTGTTACAGAACGTGCAGATCATATTGCAGATGTACAAGAGCTGTAATCATTTTTAATAAGGGACCACTTTATCGCCTCGGTGCAAGGCGTCCTCCCCCAAATGGATAGAGCAGCAGAGCCTTCGACCTGTTTAAAATACCATGCTTATCAGCCTGCACTCCCATGCACACATTCAAGCTTGTATTGCTGTCGAAAGACAATCCAAGAAGGACTAGCGTGGGACTTCTTACCAGGTATCTTATCAGGTTTAACAACATATAGGCTACTGTGGGGCTATTTGTCACCAAGATTAGCTGAAGGTTTTGAGAACAATGTTCAGTGACCTATTCCTTAGAGGGAATACAAAAAGACATGGACGATTATGAACTTCAGCCATTTGAGATAGAATAAAGGAGCTGACAGACTTGCAGTAATGGAGGCAAATGTTGGCTTCAGGTAAAAATCCTGCAACATCCAACAATAGTGCACACACGCACGCACGCACACACACACACACACACAAACCATAGCATTTTAGTCTGGAGCTGTAGTGGCTGGTGACAAAGGCCTGGAAATGACCGTGAACTGGCAAAGTAATGATGACCATTTTTCTGCCATCAGTAGTGAGGAGAAGATAAGGCGCACACTTGGCATTCTCCAGTTGTCTCATTACTGTTTCTAATGAGCTCAGCTTTGAGAATCTAAAAGCTGTCCTTTGAAATCTCTTGCTATCCTCCCTCCCCCTATGCGGTTAATTAGGGTCTAGAAGCAGAGGAAATGGGAACTGCCATTTCTGCAGGGTGCTGTGGTTAGCACAGGGGCACATGTGTGGCTACTGACAGCCCATAGCACCCAGAGTAGAAGGTGAATAAAGCCATTATCACTATTCTCTTTCTTATTTGGGCACTGCTTTCGCCACTGTTTATCATGCCATGACAGTAATACCATGTTATCAGTGTAATGAGTAAATTTTGTGTTTTTGATTTTTTTCATCTTTAAATGGAACATAAACTCAAAATAGGAGGATAAAGGTACACTGGAGTTCCTCATTAAAAAGACAGAAAAACAAACAAAATACTGTTTCTTAACAAAAAATAATGCAAATCAAGAGTCAGTTCAACACGCCTCTACACCTACACCCCAGACCAACTTTCACACGTCGTCAAATTATGATCAGATCGCAGCTGATGTCTAGTGTTTACAGCTGGTAATTAGTTGACTAGCACCGCTGATTATCAAAGCCTCAGAGATCAACATTGCCAGCTGTAAAGTCATGTAAAACTGGAAATTCTCAATTAAGAGTCCATGCTGCACAATGCAACGCACCATTACAAGTGTCTTGGAAAAAATACACTGTGCAAAAATACAGACGTCGAACAAAACTGTCTAAAAAGAAACGGGGTTAGTTTTCTCTTACGTTTTTTTTGCCGTAGCCATCTCTGGTTTTCCGGCCATAACTGACTTCCTCATTACCTGTAGGCATTTTATCACTGCAAAGCAATCAAATGTAAAAGTGACGTTATTACATGAATGTATCCTTTATGCATTATACTCTGTGATTTTCAGTGGTAGGTAGCATGATGAACAATTTACCAATATACGGAACCCAATGTGATAATGATTTTTGGAGACAAAATGGAGTATGGTTTCTATTTTGACAGAGGCAATAGAAAACGTATTGGTTTTACATGAAGCCATGTTTTCTTGTGGTTGGCAATGAGATAAAAAATACTATGGTTGAAACCACCCTCTTCCATTCATTTGCCTCAACATAAATGACCGATCAGGCAGCAGTGAAAGATGATGGACTGGAGCCTACAGAGAGATAAGTGGTTAATTGGGTGGTCTATCTCTTCAGAGGATCTCATTACTATAGCTCAGAGGGCTCTGCTATCAAGCCTGGGCTCTCTAAAGAGCCACTAATGACACCTTCTATTATGATAAACCACAACTTAGCCACAGTGCTCACCAACTAGCATACCTCTGTGTTTAACACAAGAAATGTGTACATGACTGTTTTAATAAAATATGGATTAGTAGTTATAAGAGGGGGGCATGCAAACCCAGGCACATTAGAGGTACAATTAACTGTGCATTTTATCATGATTTCAACAGAATATTGAAACTAATACACTTCATATAACTGTATATTCTGATAAAGCTAAAAGTAAAGCGAGGTAGAAAAAGATATTTTTAGAGGGTGATGTCAAGGGTCTAATGACGTGGATGTAGCCAAAGGCCCACTTCAACACTGGCTTGCACTGTAGCTTTTGCTACAAAATACAATCATGAAATATATCAACATGTTGATATTAAAAAACAAAAACAAAGAGGAAAATAAAATATTTCATATGAAAAAAGCTTGCTTTTCTGCTTTACACGGATCCTTCAATGCAAAAGGCAGAAATTAGACAGCAAAAAATGGGCAATTTTAAATTGCTGTCCTAATACTTGCATTTTTGACCAGGTCACCTGTGGCTCAGCCATGTGAGGGAGTACCTGGTTTTGAAGTTTGAGCTGAATGGGTTGGTGTCTCCTTGTGAGTCGCCACCAAATGGGTTTGGAGAGCGCAGATCCCCTGAGCTACCAGAACGCCCACCGTTGCTGGTCTTGCGGCCCTCCTTCTTTCCTGTCACCCGTTCCAGTAAGCTGACCTTCTCCTTTTTCTCCCTCCGTTCAGCCCGATCCCACAGCTGCCCTGACTCCCCCTCAAACGGGTTGCGGTTGCGTGGGAGAGTTGCGTACTTCTGTGGCAGGGTGACCGCAATATCAGTGAATGGGTCACCATGTGCCTCGCCATCCTGGCTGCCTGGCACCTCAACCTGGGAACCTCTATAAGCAGCAGCTTTGTTCCCTGAGGAGGAAAATCTCTCATTCAATGTTTCAAATCTGAATCTATACAAATTAAAGCTTAAAAATATCCAATCAAGACAAAGAATGCATTTTTATGATAATTTTTTTGTCAATGATGTGATAACCGATTACTCAGTTTCATCTGATTGGGGCCTAAGATCCCTCCCCGCATTTGGCCTTTTTTCTCTCTGGAGCGAAATGTAATGTAATGTAATATACTGAGTGGATGCTGTGCACAATAGGAACTGTAGGTGGTGTGAAAGTGCAAATACTGATGTGTAACAAAACATTTTTTTTCTTTAAATAGCAAAACTAAATCTCCATAACAAATATGTGGCTTATCAAATTTTACAACTTAAAATTCTGTCATTTCAGGGTCGTTACAAAATGTTCAATCCAGGCACTGCCATTAGCAGCAGAGATTACAATACAGATGAGTCAAACAATATGAATACGGCGGCATAGCTCAGTGGGTAGAGCGGTCGCCTGGCAATCGGAAGGTTGCAGGTTCGATTCCCGGTCCTGCATACAGCATGTTGAGGTGTCCTTGAGTAAGACACTTAACCCCTAAATGCTCCCCGAGCGCCATATGCTGGCAGCTCACTGCTCCTATATAATAGGTTGGGTCAAAAATGCAGAGAACAAATTTCCCCTTGCGAGACTGATAAGGGAATCATTATTATTATTAAGTGAACCGAATAACTTTGATCATTTCCACGACCAGACTTTGGATAACTGGATGGATAGATCTCCAAACCAGGGGACATTTTAAGGTCTGCGTAGATTAAATGGTAAGTAAACAATCATTTCTCTTACTCTACATGGTGGATGCAGGTGAAATTGGGTAGAGTAAAAGACCCAATTGACTTTGACAAAGGCCAAATTGTTATGGCCAGATGACTGAGTCAGAGTATCTCTCAAATGGCTAGGCTTCTGAGGTGTTCAGTAGTGGCGAGTACCTGCTGGCAATGGCCCAAGGAGGTACAAATCATAAACCAGTGAAATGGTGTTTGTAGTCCAAGGCCCATTGATGTGCAAGGATAACTAGGGCTATTTCCTATCTGGTCCGAACCAACACATGGTCTATTGTGGCGCAAGACACAGAAATCTTAATGATGATTACAATAAAAAATGTGTCACAACACAGAGCATGGCACCCTGCTGTGTATGGGGCTGCATAGCCTCAGATTGGTCAGAGTGCCCACGATGATCCCTGTCCCACATTGAAATTGACTACAATGGACACAAAATGTTATCTGTACGAGTGATGAAACATTTCTGAATAAAATTCTCATCGCGTTGAACTGATTCACCTTTTTTGTGAATGGACACACAAGTGTCAGAACTGAATTATGGAGCAGTGGAGGAAGGTTGCCTGGTCTGATGATTATCATTTTCTTTTTGATAACATGGATTGCAGTGTACATGTGCGCTGTTCATCTGAGAAAGAAATGGCACCAGAATGCACTGCAGGAAAATGACAAGCTGGTGGGGGCAGTGTTATGCTCAGGTTCTGCTGGGAAACCCTGGGTCTGGAGATTCACATGGATGTCATTTTGATGAGCCATGACACAACATGCTAAAATTTGTTGTAGACCAGGTAAATCCCTTCATTGCAATATCCCTGATGACAATGGTTTCTTTCAGCAAGATATTGTGCCCTGCCACACTACATAGAATGTTTAAGAACATTTTGAGGGACCTGATGAAGTGTTCAAGGTGTTGCTCTGGCTTCCAAATTCTTCAGATCTCTCAACTCAGCATCTGTGGGATGTGCTGGACCAGCAACCTTGATCTGTGGTAGATCAAATCTCGCATCTTAAAGGATTTGAACAATCCGCGGCTAATGTTTTGGTGCCACATACCACAGAATACCTTCAGGTGTATTGTACAGTGTATGCCCAATGGGTCCGCACTGTTTTGGCAGCACAAGGAGGACCAATAGTATATTAGACAGTTGGTCATAATTTGCTCATCTGTGTGTCTGTGTTATATCCAAAAATGATGCAAATACACAAATGACCAAATATATCATTTTGGCATTAATTTCTCCTCATGAAGGAAAATATATTCACGATCCGAAGACCAATCGGAACAAATTGCTCTACCAAGGACATGTCAATATAAATCATTTAACTCTATTTAATCATGCAAGAAGCTTTGATTCTTACCACTCTCTTCAATGGAATTCATGGAGTCCAGCTTGGTGCGGAAGTGGGTACCAATGAGATCTGACATAGAATGAGCAGCAGAGAGCTTATGTGAACCAGCAAGTAGTGGTCTCTTGGCCTTGGCCTCAGGCTGCGCTTGTAATTCGGTGGTAAGGGAATGGCGCTGGGGCTCCGAGTCACACAAAGTGGAACGAGGCAAGATGGCTGATGATGTGTCAGAATACCCGCTGTCTTGTTTCCGACCCTTCATTTTATCCTTAAGCTTCGAGAAGGGTGAGCGGGGCTTGTCCTTCATGGAGAGGTCAAACATGCTGGCAGTCATGTTGTTCCTCATGAACTGGATACTGACTTGGATGCGGCCTCGTTCTTTCTTCTTCTTCCCCGGCTTGGACTCTAAGGAGTACCAGCTGAAATGAGAAAGAGGAAATCTAAGTTGTACCTATCAGTAAGCAAATTCTAATGTGTTAGAGATGAAATAAAATGGGAGTTATCACAAAAAAGTGATTAAGTTCATCTGGACTTAAGGTTTTTGGGAAGAAACATGTTGGCATATGCAGTGGCGTAGCTCAGTGAGTAGAGTGGTTGTCTGGCAATCGGAATACAGGATCGATCTCCGGTCCTGCAGAAAGCATGTCAAGGTGTCCTTAAGCAAGACACTTAACCCCTAACTGCTCCCCGAGTGCTGTATGTTGGCAGCTAACTGCTTCTATACAATAGGATGGGTTAAAATGCAGAGAACCCCAAATTTCCCCTTGTGGGACTGATAAGGGAATCAATTTTTTAATTATTATTTTTTCCTCCCAATAAAACTTCCAAATAAATAAAAAGTCCAAAATGAGCCGATTCACACTATTCATGATTCCCCTACCTGGATTACTGAGCATGCATCAAGACAAAAGGGGGTTAATGAGAAGACTATAAGGGCTCCATATTATAGCCAGGACCATGCGCAAGGTGTCTTTGCTAGTTTCAGTGTGACGCAGTTGTCATTTTCCCATCCAGTACCCACGCTGTTTAGATAGTAAATGTACTTGTACCCATCTGAGCATCACTGAGGGTGTTGATGTTAAAATGAGGTGCAGTCAGACATTGTGACATTAACTATCTTGAGACAGTGGGAAGTGATTGAACAAAACCTGGTCTTGAGTCAATGGTGTAGTTTTCCACAGTTATTTTAAGTGCATATTATTAAGATGGTAATGTGTGCCTCTGCAGAGAAGCATTCTTTCCTATTATTTTGGACATCTGTCATTATAACAGCAATCTACCAAGGTACAATCGCTCCTGGCTTTAAAAGGGAATGGGAGATGACAATCTGAATGGTTTATTTCATGTTCATGCTCAAAAAAAGCTATGATTAATTATGAGACCAAGAAAAAAACCCTCGAACCCATTTACCTTACAGATTATCTGCTGTTAAAGTAGCAAAAGTGGATTTGAACATGCCCTAAATGCATTTGAACCATGCGTTATAGACTGTCTGCTGACATTGTTAAAACTAGCCCTAAATATCCCACGAATTTCTGGATGCCAATAGAACTGACTATATAGTTACGATGTGGTAAAAGATTTTATAATAACAAACAGCATTAAAAATGTTAAACAAATAGCTTGCACTCACTACACTTAGTTCTATGAGGGCAGGATGAATTGCTAAAGCTTATTTTTACACAACTGATGAAAAATATTTAATAGTCCAAAGATACACAAAATTGTTTGCATAAAAATGTAAGAAATGATCTGTTGTTGAATAGTTTTCACCATTCCAGACTGCTCTTGAGCTCCTGTTTGTTTAACCTCTATGCTTTTTCTGCTGGAAGTAATGGGATTTATGCCCTCACTGTGAGCAAAATGAAAGGTGACATTTACACCAAACCAGCCATTGTTCAGAATTGCAATGACAAGCAATTGGGAATTGTGCAAAGCAACATAACAGGACAACTGCAAAATGCTGCTGCATGAGTTTTGACTGGTAAAACAAAGGAAGCCCATTTTGAGGTCATAGCAGTAGTTAATAGTGAGTTTTAATTCATTTTCAAATTATTTTACCGACTATTGAACACTTACATGGATTTGCCCTGGTGTATTCAAATATGTTGCTACCAAAGCAGTTTGTAAGGTATTGAAAATCTGCGTTTTTAAAGGGAATTGGTCCCCCTTTGGACCTGGGGGTTTATACCCAAAGCTGAAATCTGAGATTTTGTTTACCACTGAGAAGTCATTTGAACAATTTTAAACTTGATGACAATGTGATGATTCTGGTGGTTCATATGATCTGTCTTGCATTCAGTTAACAGCTCCACCACCCAATATATGCTAACCCAGGTTTCTATTCTGCTCCAATACAGCCCATCAGCACACTTATATGCATATATGAATGGGGCCACTACACCTATCCATTTCAGATGTTTCAAGTCAATCCGTTGTACATGTAGAGTCTTTTAGGTTAGTCTTAGGCTGGGACACTCCATTACAAAAACGTGGGATAAAGAGAAAATAAATTGAAATAAGATATATATAAATAAAGCAATAACTATAAAGCAGTAGGTATAACAGAATTAGGCATAAAATAGGTAAAGGTGAGAGTAGAATCAATCAATTCAATCATGGTTCAAATTCACCATACACACGCACACTTTTCTTCTTTGTAAAAGTTAATGCTACACTCTTTTGACTCACTATTAACTTGTTCTTATGTAAAGTAAATTGCATCCCTTTTATATTGCCCTGAATTTTGTGCAACTGTCGGAAAAAGGCAGCATCTGTGTAGGCATGTGAAATGCTTAACATGTGGCTCAAAAACTATGACATGAAGAGTCACACTGGGTCAGTCTAATTCCCTTCCCTGATTTGATGAGCAGCCAGTGTGCTGCTACAGTGGGGACGACAGAGCCGTGCTTCACGTGCATGTCAAGGCCAAGATAAACCTCCCTGCACTTGAAACCACAATACTCCCACTCTACCCAGACCTCTGGGAAACTCCTCACCATCAACAAACACAGGTGTGCGATAATTAGGGGCTGCTTACTCGGATATCAGGACAGAACTTTGCTCCCCCTGACTATGTCAGTTTTAAAAACACAGCAGATGGGCCTCAGAGAACACAGAGCCACTGTGGAGCATGGATACAGTATCTAGGATTACGGCCTCAATGTCACCATCAGATGTAGCACCTAAAACAAATACTGACATACGCTCTGATTATGAAATATTGTGATTGTCTCTAACTGATGGGCAAAAGGAAGAGGTTAATGTATTTGAATGTGGAAATGTGTTATGGTCTGATTGACATCAGACAAAAGTCAGTTATTCTGTCACAATTTGTTCATTGTACATTTAAGCCACTACTTATGGGTCTGTCTGGTGATAGAACAGATATCCACAAAAGCTTCCTAAATATGACACCATCACTGAAAACTTGGGTATTGCTTGTGTCTGTGCTTTAACCTATGAATTGCAAGCTAGCTTTTCCTTACCATGTCAAAGCTCAAAAACCAAACCTTGTCCACATAATCCCCTGATAATGTAAGCCATTTCATAGTTAAGATTGTTGCTGGTGCAGAAATCAGACATAAGAAGACTAACAAGAAGGAAAAATTCAAGATTACCTTCTACACAGTAAGGTGTGCTTGATCACACAATGTGCATCATGGGGTTGTAGAGAAAACTGAAAAAGTGCCTATATCCTTGTCAAACCAGTTCATCCATGAAGTTACACCCAATTTAATACAACTTGTTATAATGAAAAAAATGTTGTTATAGACAGTATCTTTTCCAAATCAATCTTGGGATTATAGATTACAACAGCTTTTCAAACCACACACACACATTCTCTCTCTCACACACGCACACAAAGTTATAAATATTATATCAAAGTGAGGTGATAGATTTGTAATATCAAGTTGGATAAAATGACACATTGTCATTATATCTGGCTATCTAGCCTAAAATCCACCACTCACTATGACACATCAGGTTTTTTCTCCAATATGGTTTTACTTCATACTTGTGACTAACACTTGCGTAAATCTACTCTATGTCTTGCAAAACCACAGCTGTATTGGTGACATTCAAACATGACACGCAGATCAATTTCCAAATTGTAAGGAATAAACAAGCAAGTGGGCCCTTTTCTTCGATTGAAGTATCATACTTGGTCGAGTTTAATACCCTGTGGTAAAACAGATGCACTGTGGCAGCAATACTGGGGACCTATTCTGCTGCAGGGTCTTGCTCAAAACCCAAATTAAACCTCATGTCCTACAAAGAAACTTGCTACATAAACTTCTATCACATTCCCTTGGCAATTATGGCACCAAGTCCAAGGATTACCTAACTAAATTTGATATGTTGTGTTGTTCTTTGTCCCAATAGGATCAGCAAAACTTGGTGGTTGAGTGAAACTTACTCAGTTTTTCTTCGCTCCTTGTTATCAAAGATTTCATTGAGGTTGATGGACCTCTGGCCCAAGAACTTATCCATCCCAACCAGGGACCGGTGCATCACAATAAGGCAGAGTTCGTAGATTTCTGGGTTACCCTCCAAAAGTAAACCTGGCAGCTCAAATGAAGCCTCTTCTCTCCAGACAGGGTTGAGGTTTTTTTCTGCCACTGATGTAGAGTACTTCTCTTTGCCCAGTTGGATGATAGTGTAGGCATCATTGGTGCCATTTTTGCCCTTAGGCTGTAAACCAGCAGCTTGAAGAACAGTGGCTTGGACATGGGTTGGGAACCACTTTTGAGACTGTTCCACCAATGACATGGTCAGCTTTGTTTTTTTATGCTTGACATTCAAATACATTTGAATGTGGAAAATTGTTATTTTCTTGTATTAATGCATTATAAAAGAAAACAATAACATTATGAGTTAGGATTTCTAGCGTACATCAACATACAACATGTCGGTACAGTACCAAATATCAATAGTAAATACAGATCCGACAGACTGAGCCAGCCTCATCTTCAGTCACATATCAAATGTCCAAGCCACTGGTAAGTCACCTGAAAGTAAACGACAAAGAAAATTGTCATTACAATTACAAGCATTGTTATCACAAAAAGAGGTGAATCTGTTCAGCTGGATCAGAAGTTTATTGAATACAATAAACGTCTGATCCAGCTGAACAGATTCACCTCTTTTTGTGATTTCCCTACCTGGATTATTGAGCATGCATCAAGACATTTTGAAGCATTGTTATGAAAATGATCTAGTCGTTGAGACTCATTAGTAACCTATATCAAATTACAGTACTCATAGCAGCAGTCTATTGTACCGTCAAGTTATTTAGGCTGTATTATACAACTGGCTTTTCAAGTTTGGATTATGGTGTTAACCAACATGGCAACCTATTAAGGTTACCGATTCAGCGTTAAGAATAATCTGAAAGTATGAGCGAAAACTCGTGAACGGAATAACGAAACGTCTCTTCAAGCCTAATACATTTCATTAATGTCTTACACTGAAGATTACGTTAGCTTAATGCGACAATCTGGTTAGCACGGTGTTAGCAGTAGAGTAAGTTAGCTCTCACAAATATAGTAACACGAATTTACTTACCTCAATGTCATCTTTACCAACCCAGATAAGGTGAATGGTCCTGCCATCCTTTAAAAAACCCGTTGGCCTACTGAGTCATATATATAAAGTTATTTAAGTCATAGAGAGCTGACCAACTGTTAGCCATTGCTCTTTACTGTCGACCGGACCCCAGGCCAGCTTCATTTCCTGGTTACGTCACATCCCCCTGCTACGACGAAATGTTATACGCCACCCTATTATAAGGCTAC
>OMLC01057329.1:0-12714 GCA_900302585.1 Regalecus glesne
ATAGTTGTATTTTTTACTATATTCGGCTATTTTTTTCAATCTTGCACCTGATTACTCTCCTGGTTGTACACACACTTGCTTCCTCTTCTAAAGTAAATGCAACCGGCATGAAATAAATATTATCCGGATTTTTTGAGAGTCATTCCCGAGAGGTCAAACTAAGTGACAAACATTTCTGCTTATGAGATGGAGATCCCGTGTCACATGTCTAACACAATCTCTGAGCCAAAGTTAAGCGATGGCTTACGCATTGTCTTGGGTCTTATCGCCACCAGCTCAGCGTCTACAGCCTCCTGGCGCTACTTGCGTCTGGGCTTCCTGTTAGCTCGTCCATCAGCGGGCTGTGTGGGACCGCTGGATTAATCTTGGCTGGATAGTTGTTGTTTTATTGTCTATGTACCTATTAATCCTGATACAGCCTGGACATCACTTGAATATAAAGGAGCGTAATTTTTTCAACCCTTTACACCCTTTAAACCGTTAAACCTCTTGGCACATAACGGGTTTTTCTTTTACCCAATTTTCTCTCAAGTAACATAACCCCAATTCTCAATTGCTTTAAAACAGCTCTCTCTCTCTCTCTCTCTGGCCTGTTTATTCACATTCCTCTGCGTTGATTGAACAGAAGAAAAGTCTTACTTATTGTCTGACAGTTTACATATGGACTCGGTCGACTTGTTTTTCCAGATGAAGGGGAGGGTGAAGGTATCTCTAAGTGAGGCTATCATGTCTACCTCTCACGGCTTGCATTCGAACTATGCGTTAAGGCATGAATACGATCTGATTGATGGAAACGTTGACGTGAACTAGGTTTGGCGGCATAGCTCGGGAAGTTGGGCGTTGGTTCAGCAATAGAATGATTGATGGTTCAATCTCCGGCCCCGGCAGAGAAGTGCGTCGAAGTGTCCTTGCGCAAGACACTGAAGTCCCCCCTCCCCTCCTGCCAGCTCCCCGGGGGCGCTGCGGCTGCTCACTGGTCCTATATAGTGCGATGTGTTACATGTAGAAAACACATTTCGTCCTATAAATGTTTTTTTTAAGTATATATGTACAATAAGAAGTGAATAAAACATTTTAGGGAGCATTTCAGTGTGCATATATTTCACTCCTGTGTTCAAGATGTGCAATTTTTGCCTTGCGCCTATTGTTTTGTCCATATTTGGTTCTAGAGAGCCGAGATGACACACATTGGGTTTTGCCAAGCTGGCCATGGTTTATGGGTGGGGGTTCGGGGCACCCAACTCTAGTAAGTCAAGTACTGGCAAACTTTGCCCATGGCTGTTAAATTGGACAAAATCAACCACTAATCATCAACCACTTTTTGATCACATAGTCTCTTGTAAACTAACCTTTTTTGTCAACACACTGAAGTGGTGCATTAGTGTTTCGCATGGTTAGCTGTAGAAGTTTACTTCCGTGACTGTATAACAGTCACATAAAGACCGTTAGATAAAGCTACAACACTTAACAGGCTGCTTTATTATGGCAATGTTAACGACTTAAACTCAGGTGAATAAATGGGCGGTCGGAGTCCCTGGATGAGTCGACATGTAAACTTCTGTTACGACGTCTGACATTTCGCATCATCTTGACAAGTTTCTTATTTTCCGCCGGCCTCCTTCGCCATAAAAGCACCGAAGAACTCATTGTGCGGAGTGATCTGATACGGACTACACCCAGGCTTCCTATGCGACCCCAGCCCTGACGTTTGACAACGCGGAAGAAGGGTTCAATTGGATATACCGAATTCGCCTGTTTGCCACTCAAAGCTGTCTGCCCCCGACACGCGTAATTTCTTTGGCTATAGGGACTTTTATAAGTCTTCTTTTCCTTCAAGATGTCTTGGCAAACCTATGTAGACAACCTGATGGCCGACGGCAACTGTCAGGATAGCGCCATTGTTGGGTATACGGACGCCAAATATGTTTGGGCAGCACATGCGGGTGGTACTTTCAACAACTTAACGGTAAGACATTATTACCTCTGTATTTGAACATTTTACGTATAGTTTATGGGGAAATTTCTGTATTAATTTTAAATATGTCGGAGGCCGAATAATAGAAACCGTTATCACGATCCTGATCTGACCACCAAGCTACCGTTAGCACCGTTAGCTTAGTGTTAGCCGCCTCTGTCTAGTTTCCTGTTGGCCCTCCGCGGTGATGGGATATTCCCTGGAAAGGAAATGTTCTCGGATTAGACCTCGTGTTGGCCAGAAAGATTTTGGGGACTGGGCCTTGCGCCGACTCAAGTTTTTACACAAATCTATTGTTAGTATTTTCCCTAATATTTTCGTACTTCTCAAAAATGTATCGTGCATTCGCTTATAAACCAGTTGGTAGTCGGTTTCCGCCTTGGATAGCATTGCATGCTTTTGTGTGGACGACGGCTTTGATTAGCTTACACACTAGCTTCTTTGCTAGTTATCTTAAAGTCCAGTTGGCGTTGCGTACTGTTCGGAAGAAGTCGTGATTAAACTAAATGTACTTTCCTGGTACATTCACGACGCCGTTCTCTTGTTTTGTGTAATACCGGGGACTTTATCCATTTAGAAATCGGTGGCATGATATTTGGTCCCGTCCATAGACATCACGTTACTTCCGCTAATGACTATCTCCAGAGAAAAATATGGCAAGCTAGCTCCGAGGCTTCCTCAAACCGAATATAACGGACGCAAGGAGTAGTCTGACAAATAGCCGTGAAGCATTTTTCTGGTTTTTAATTTCTTCCATCAATGTCCATTTTTTGCCGCCCTTAACTGGCAATGAGTTGTTTTTCACATCAATTTGCCCACTTAAAATACATGATTTGGCAGATAGATCGTAGTTCATATTAACATCTGCTTCAACTACTTTTTAATGTTTTAGTGTAGTTCGTAATAAAATGGAGCTATACACCTCTTGTACCTTCGCATTTAATGATTTGTTAGATTGCACCAATTCTTTAATCATTTTTTTGTACATTACAGCCTCAAGAAATTGATGTCATCGTTGGGAAGGACAGGGAAAGCTTCTTTACCAATGGGCTCACTCTGGGCTCAAAGAAGTGCTCTGTCATAAGAGACAACTTTAATATAGAGGGTGACTGGACGATGGACTTCAGAACAAAGAGCCAAGGAGGAGAACCAACATTCAATGTCACTCTAGGAAAGGCTTCAAAAGGTATTTTTAACTAGATGTTTTCTGTCTTCAAGAGCTGTGTTAGGATGAGTTTACGGAGCTGACAGGCCTAAATGTATGCTTTTGTCTGGGGAACCATCACATGGGTGAGAGGATAGCTCACATGATGTCTATGGCTTGCTCAGGCAGTACAAACTAAAAACTTGAGTCACAGCATCATATGATGCAGTCTCTTTAATACTGGTTTCTCTGGTCAACTCTTATAATAAGCAATTGACTAGACTTTTTACTTGGCTTTGGGTGCCTCAAAAACTTCAAATAGAGACTTTGTCTTAAGAAACCGGAAGAGCATTGGGGGAGGGGTGAAAATATTCTCTATTTCCCTTTCCTACTTTTTCTGCTTACTCAGTATTTTCATTATCCTTTTTCTGAGAAGATGGATGTAGATTACAAAACAGGTTATGTTTTCCAGGCAAGGGTATAAAAATGTATTTCCTTACTCAGCTTACATGTGCCTTTTTAAAAAAAAGATAAAAATAGTACACCTGGCATGCATTATTTTGTGGCATGTGCTTCCTATTTGAGATCATAGTTTTATAAACTGAATGAATCCTTTAAACACTTTAACTTCTAAGAAATGCATGAAAATTTCCCCCTAACCCCTTTACTTGTCAATAGCTTTCAGCTGGCAACATTCTGCTTTTCAATGAAGGGGATGGAAGAGTGTTTCTCATTCAGACAAAGCATGCTCATCATCTTGCTGCTTGCAATTTGAAGACTGTACAATAACTTTTTTTTCTGCTTATCTATGCACTTTCAGTTTGAACCTTCTCATAATGACTGATTTCCTTGCTTTTTATTGACTTTCCGGCACTTCTGAACTTCCCCTTTCTATCTCTTCTCTTTCAGTTTTGGTTCTTGTAATGGGTAAAGAAGGTGTCCATGGAGGCGGATTGAATAAGAAGGCATACTCAATGGCAAAATACTTAAGAGATTCAGGGTTTTAATGTCATCAAGTCTTAGTTTAAATTTTAGGGACAAAAAGGAGAGTAAAAAGAAATATTGCTGTTAAGGTTTCTCTGCAAGCAGTCTAAAATGTCTTGGAAACTTGATAGCAAAGAAAGGTGGCGGGGAAAAATCTTATGTCACCTTTTGTCCCACCCCTTCAAAGTGTATGTGTGGGGGGGTGAGACTTTTAAATGTTTTAATTTCTTTTTTCCCCTTGTCTGCTCCAGCATTGGTTTTTGTCATGGGAAAGGAGGGGATCCATGGCGGAAAACTCAACACTAAAGCATTTGAAATGGCTGATTACCTGAGGAAGTCTGGATTTTAAGTAACTTCTCCACTTATCTGTCTACTTAGCAGTTCACTCCCACTCGGCCCATTGCTGTTGACAGTACTTCAAGGATTAGATGGCATACAATGTTAATTCCTCTGACACTGTCCACTTTTATATGTTTTCTTTTGTTCCATGTTAATTTTTCTTCCCCTTTATCTTCTCGGTCAAAACATTTCAACACAACAGAAATGGCATGTTTATCAAAAGGGTTTAAATGTGTATTTACAAAAAATACCAAATTTGTGCAAAACATCAAATGTGTAACAAAAAGAAAATTTGGACTCTCCTCACGTAAACACTCGCATAGCAACTGGCAAATGTTCAAAGGGAAGTAAACATGCAATAGTTTTGCATGGTGATCCTTTTTTCTGTTTGAGTATTAGTAAGAGATTGTCGGGTCACCTTTTCTTAGCATGTCTGGGTTTAAAGTTGCATGCCTACCTTTTTAACACACAGAAATCTACCTTTCTAGGCAATGGCCAAGCATAGTTATTCAAGCCAAAACCATATTTTCTCTCATTGCTATCTTTTATAGCCTATTGTCATCATGAAAATTCAGAATTTTGGCGAAGTCCTTTTGTGCATCTCAACCCTTATCATTAATTCCTCTGAGCCAGCCTTTTTTAATTTTGCATTATCTTCCATCACATGCTTTTGCTGTTGTACTTGAATGTGGTCTTTAAAGTTTATGATGTGTTGTTAGGATATTGCTTGAGTGTAGTGTAAAGATTTTCAGATGTTGCCATGATGCTTCACTAACATCCTGTAGTCTATGGACATTCCACCTACTGTAAACAACAGCACAGACATTTACTTGCTGGCTAACTCCGGCAATTTGTATCTTTTTCTGGCAGTCAGAAAGACATTACACACCCAAGTTAAGGTCTTTTCCCCCCTCCCCCATTGGACCAATTGTGAGTTAAAGATGATTTTCAGAGTTGCTTCAGCCCATTGTGATGGATGATTGTTGGTCTCATATTTGATTATAAATCTTTGGATGACAAACATTTAACTGCTCAAGATAACTTTTCAGCACTAATTGGTTTTCCCTTTTTTGCATTAACAAATTAAATGGTAGTGTCATCTTACACAATATGAATACATTGAAAACCCAAGCTTTTGGGCAATATCTTGGAATCACTTGCCTTGTGCTTTAGTCATCAAGTGTCAGAAAATGGTAACACGGTACTTATTAAAAAAAACTGTACACTTAAATTTGCAGAAAATGATGGTGGTTGGAATAGGAACATTTGTGAGTTGTCTTGTGAACACTTTCTGAGAAAAACTGTATCCTGTGCCATAAAATACATCTGAGCTGTTGCTACTGTAAGTTGGATTTTTAACTGCTGCCCAAGCAAGAAGTAACTATTAACGGCACTTTCTCGAAGGGTTATTTTGGCATCAGTAATCTTCAGGCTTTGTGGCATATGTACAGAATTAAAAGACTGAAAAAGCTTTTTGTTGTCTTGTCCTTTCTTGCACAGAGTCAGTATTTCAAATCTTAATTTGGCAAAAGTGGATAATTTATTTAAACAACCTTTCAGATGATTTACAGAGTAACAGTGGTTTGAACTAAGGTTCCAATATGTCGATTCCAGATGAGTTTGGTTGTGTGTGTGGGGGGGTTGAAATAACTTGTTTAAATTAGACGTTCTGGTTGAGAGTTTTTCTTTTCCATCTCCCTTTCTCGTTTTCAAAGAGTTACTCTACATCCTTGATGTCTATATCATTAGCTGGCATTACAAGCTGTGTTTCTGGGAGCAAGATAATGGCCACCAAGTGGATTATCAAGGGCTTTTCCACAAACATATGTGGTACCAAGATGTGACCAGATGGATTCAAGATCTGGCCCTAAGCAAAACGAAAGCATTCCAAGTGAATTTTAAGAAAATACTTCAATATCTCATGAATTTGCATATTTTTTTCTGAACGGGCATTCACAGTACTCCTATTTACTCAAAGCATAAACATATTCTATGTCAATCTTAAGAGAAATCTCTCACATTAATCTATTCGGTTGACACATTTTGATCTTCTCTGTATCAGTCGCAGAACGGTTTCCTGTTCTATAATCGCAGTCCTGCAAGAGGCATACGGTTGCTTTTTTCTTTTTCCACAGGATATCTTGTGTGGTTAAGAACATAAAGCTCATAATGAGACAATCTACCACTAAGACTGTAACCAGCCCATTGGAGCAACACCTAATGCAGCAAATGTAAATCCAATAACTACTCGATCATTAAATCTTAAATAAAAATGTGTCGGTAGTGATCACAAATGAATGGGTTTCCTTCAAGTGCACCATGCATTCTTTAAACGCATGGGCCAATATACACTTTTCGATATATTGCACTTTTCTAGTCTAGCAACCACTCTAAATTTGTGTGCCTCACATTGGCACTTTCATACATTGATGGAGGCTGCCATGCTAGGCACCATCTGCTCATCATGACCAATTAAAGGTTCAGTTTCCTGCTCAAGGACATTTCGTCACGCTCTGGTGGAGCTGAGAATCGAACCAGCGACCTTCCTTTGAGCAGACGACCCCTTCTACCTCCTGGGCCATACAGCCCCATTAAAAAAAGCACTACTTTTACGGAAGTTGGATAACTATTTTGTACATGTTGTTCAGAAAACACAATTACCCCATGAAACAATGAGATGGTTTATATGGGATAATCACTTTAGAATCCATGCGAGATTATTTTTACCCATTTACTTTAAAACCATCTGAATGTAGTGGTGATTTGTTCACATTGGTTAGTCTACAGCAGCATGTGGGGATGTCTTCATGGTGAAATGTTAAGTTTTAACTGCCATCAGTGTTGAAAATGTTCCGACGAGACTCAAAGGAGGTGAAATCGAAAAAAACAAACGTTCGCCTCTGTGAATAAGTACGTTTCCTGCCCTTTTAGGGGCATCTTTACCGCTCACAGGAAGTTGCGTATGCAGCGGATTGTGTTAGACATATACGCTTGAGCCAAATACCTTTTTTTTAAAAAGTTTTCCCTACACACAGAAATTACAAAAAATAACAAGAAGTCATAGAATCCACGCTTGTTTTGATACCTCTTGCAGACGACTTAGAACGGAACTTTGGCAATGCAGTCCGACTTTCTGTTGCCACTGGAGGGAAGTTCATATATTGAAAAGAAGAAGCTTCATTTGTTGGGTTGTCATTGTACACAAGTGAGAAGGGACTGTTCTACACGCCTCAAGTAGTCCACATGTTGTATTCGTGCATACAATGAGAAAATCCTTATCTACATTAAACCCATCCTATTGTATAGGTGCAGCTGCAGCACCCGGGGGACCAACTTATTGCCCTACTCATGGGTACAGGGTATGAATAAGGTATTATTAAGAATATCAACTCTAACTTGCATGTCTTTTTGATGGTGGGAGGAAACCGAAACACCCAGAGGAAACCCACGCAGATAGAGAGAACATGTAAACTCCACACAAATGACTTGTGGTGGGATTCGAACCCAGGACCTTGTTTATATGAGGCTTCAGTACCAACCGCAGCACTACCCTGCCACCCTTTTCTGAAAGGGATTGGTCATGTTCACAAATCACTGACATATCAGTTAGCCCAAAACTAATTTAAAGGGCAAAGGAGGAAATAAGTGAGTGGGATATTTCAGGTAATAGAATTTCTATCAGTAATAAAATATGCACCATGCATATACAGGATTTCTGACCAACCCAGCACTATGCCGAGTTATTTATGTCCCTTTCTGGCTATTTGGTGAAACCGGCCGCTACCAAAACCCCCTTCAGATGATTAGTGGTTCAACATACTCTCATCTTCATAATTATTCCAACTTTTCAATCATTATTTATTTATTTATTATCATTGCAAAGCGAGAGTTTAGGTCTATCTCATTAGCGTGGGTCAATTGCGTTTTCGCGGAAGTTGAGGCCACGCCCTGATTGGACAGACCCCACCTGCATGTGGTACTTTAATTGTCCGGCAATCAAACGCGGTTTGTGTTCTGAATCTTTAAAGTCTCTGGGCAACGCTTGGACGACAAATTTGCGGTGCACTGCTCTGGTTATCGGGCGTGTGCCAACCGTGTCTTATCCCGATGGCGTGGAGTGGGGTGTTGATATGGTTCGTTGTTGTGGTTGCAAATTCATTTTGTTGTTGTATGGAACTTACGAGAATTCAAGCATCGGATTCATCCAGCGTAGAGAAAATCCGATTAAAAGACAACTCGACGTCAACTCAAGGAGTGAAGAGCAGTAGTACTACAGGTGCCATGACCCATGGAAGGCTTTTGATAGGACGCAACTTTCAGCAAGGCGCTTTACGCAAAGACGCCCAGAAAGCCAACAAGTCGTTGAATGTCGCCGCAGATTATCAATCAGACAAAGGTATTTAAATTTTAGTTATTTTAAAGGTTCGGTCTGTTTTATTTTAACTACAATGTTTTGAGAAGTGCTCTATTGCTTGTTTTGCTTTTCTGTATTTGTAGTTGCCTGTCCTGGTTTACATGAACACAAGGCCCTAAGCTTGTCTGCTTCCTCACTTGCACAGGTTGGGAGGAATCCGCGCACCACAGAGGGGACGGCCATGACACCGGAAGTTTGGACGACGCAGTGGCGCGGCTGCTGAAAATGGAGCCGAAGGTGGAATGTACTGGGAATTCAATGCAGCTTAGGGTCCTCCGTGGTGTATCTACCCCTAGATCTTTAGTCTTTGTAGACCGGGGTAAGTATTTCCCTATTATTATATTGGCGTATACATGTGTCTAATTCTACAAATCAGCCAAGTGTGTAGATTGTAGGCCTGTCAATTCCCTTAACTTTCTGACAAGACCCTTGATTTCTGAGCCTGAAGCCAAAAATGATGCACGTAAACTCAATGGCAGTAGGTCCTTGAGCACTTCAGAATATAATCATGGTCTCTCCAGAATGTTAACCCTTTGGAGTTGTTTCTAAAGTACCAGATTTAATGAGAGCAACATAATGTCAGAAAAATCTAAGCCACGGGAGCTATATATTTTTTCAATAAAGTAGAAATCCTTGTGAAAATGACACCCTCCTTCCTTTTTTCCTCTGAAGCATAACCCAATGGAACTACTGCAATCTCCTCCCAGTTGCCTGTTAAAATTTGATGTCAAAACGTGTACATTGTTCATAATGTGTAAATGTCATTCTTCAAACCAGATTTCTGTCATTTTGTGCCAAGTGATATGGGCCCTTTAAAATGTGCAAGGCAATGGTGTGAAGTTATTGCCATTTGAATTTTTATATTGATAACATTCCTTCTAACAGGAAGTCAGCTGTCTCCCCTGCCTCTGTCAAAGTTACCTCCAAGCTGTGGCTATACAATGAGTTCAACACAAAGGAATTTGGTCTTATCTGCACCTTATGATGGTTGTTTTGTCTCACTTGAGGTGGGATACATTGCCTTGTAAAACACAAACTTTCATACTTACTGGTGTGATACTTGGATCTAAAGCTTCTGTTCCTGGCCATCAGGAGGACTGCTTTGTTCTACCCTTGCGTTGGTGTGGGTTGCCTGTGAGGATGTCATGTCCTGCCATTAGAGAGTCTTCATCTAATCCTCCCATGGTCACATGCCACAGTGAGGGAATGATGGTGCAGATGGAATGGCTCATCTCTGTTGAGAAAATTAAAGTAAATTGTAAGTAGTTTCAATTCATGGCTGCTCTTGCTTTAGATGTATTCACTCAAGTGAAGTTCAAGGGTTAAAGGAGATTACTTTGGGTTTATTTTGTTCTTGCAGTGAACGGTCATTGGGAACCATTGATGACTGTCTCATCAAAGTGTGGCTTCAGTGTGGTTGCCCATCCTGAGGGTGTTGTGATCTCCACTTACTATGCACCCTGTGTGGGGATTAAGGTTAGCAGTATGTGTATTTTTTAATTTTTTTACCACATTTATTTACCTTGCTTTTAATCCTTTGATACAATGTCTTCTAGGATGGCATGTTCACCCTTGAACTGGATGGACATGGAATAATTAAAGTTTCATGTCCTTCGAAGTTGCCATTTCATCCTAAGCCTGATCAAACTGTTGGAAAATTTTCAAACCAACAAATTATTGAAACCTCTGGAAGCTCGACACACCCATGGATTCCACATAATAACTCTCTTCACCAAAAGCCCAAGACTCCAACCATGACTGATGCAGTTCAACCTCAGTTCAACAAAATGCCTAGCCAGCCCCCAATTCAGAGGCCAAAAGATGATGATCAACACCCCCCAAAACTGCAGGAACATCTCATCCCGTTTTTTCCTTATCATTTTGGCTATCATCCTATGAAACCAGAAACTGCAGCTCACCCTACTTTACTGCCCCCTTCTCAAGATGTTGCTAAGGTACCTGACAGCCAGCAATTCCAACAAGTCACTGATGCAAAGTCAACACCTCTTCCAGAAATCGAGATAAGGCAACCAGTCGAAAGTTTTCCATTTTACCTCTGGCCAGGCCAAATTGTTAACCTACCGACTGTTCAGCCCCCGGCAAGCAAACATCCAACAGATCAAGTGGAAAATCAGTTTAATCTATATTATCCTCCACAACCTGAGAAGGAAACCCCAATGCAAAAACCAACTACAAAATCTCCTCCAGGAAAAGTGCAGGAACCCATCTACCCACCATCTAAGCCTGAGGTGCCTTCTCAGATACCTGTAGAACCACCAATAACTAAATTGGAAGGTCCAGGAAACTGGCCATATTACCAAATTCCTGTATTTTCTCAGCCACCAACTAGTGAAAACCTTCAGGGTCAAGTTAACCAGCCATTCTACCTATATCCCTTTTATCCTCAATCTGTTCCTGAAGGGAGTATTCAAAAGCTGGTGGAACCAACACAGCATCCATCGTACAAACCCCCAAAGGGACAAGAGCAAACACCTCTTTTCCCACTGAATCCTACACCATCAAAACCTGAAACCTCATCTGTGAAGAGTCCTTTAATTGCAGGGGGGAATGGGCAACCAATTCCACCATTTAAGCCAGAAGCTTCAGCTGCAACAAATCGGAAACCATCATTACATCAAACTCCAGCTGTACTACCTCCAGTAAGTCAAACACATGGAGGCCAGGGCCAGCATCATTTTTACCCAGTTCCTTACTACCCCCTGCCACCAAAACTAGCAGTGACTGAAAGCCCCTTTGGTCAGGTCCAGGAGCATGTCCACCCACAGTATCCTGAATCCAAACCTCAGGCCCCTGAACAGCCTTCACCCGGTCAACCTCCTCTAGTTCCTGCAGAACACGGTCGGGACCCCTTCCCATGTCCGTATTGCTTACAGACACCTGAACCAGCAGAAACGCAAGCACCTCCTAGTCGGGTGCAGAAGCAAATTCCCCCACAGTATCCTGAATCCAAACCTCAAACCAGTGAACAGACTTCACATGGCCAGTACCCCTTCTTCCCATTTCTTTATTACCCCCAGCCATCCAAACCTACAGAGACTGAAGCCTCCCCAGGTCAGGTGAAAGAACCAATCCACCCAGAGTCTCCTGAATCCAAACCTCAGACTCCTGAACAACCTTCACCTGGTCAACAGCCTCCAGCTCCATGGTGGCATGGTCGGTACCCCTTCCCATTTCATTATTACACCCAGCCACCTAAACCAGCAGTGACTGAAGCCTCCCCAGGTCATGTGAAAGAACCAATCCATCCTGAATCCAAACTTCAGACTCCTGAACAACCTTCACCTGATAAAAATCCTCAAGCACCAGAGGAACTTGGTCAGCACCCCTTCCCATGTCCTTATTGCTTGCAGCCATCTGAACCAGCAGAAACAAAAGCACCTCCCAGTCAGGTGACGGAACCAATCCACCCAGAGTCTCCTGAATCCAAACCTCAGACTCCTGAACAACCTTCACCTGGTCAACACCCTCCAGCTCCATGGTGGCATGGTCAGTACCCCTTCCCATTTCATTATTACACCCAGCCACCTGAAGCAGCAGTGACTGAAGTCTCCCCAGGTCATGTGAAAGGACCAATCCATCCAGAATCTAAACCTCAGATTCCTGAACAGCCTTCACCTGATCAAAATCCTCAAGCACCAGAGGAACCTGGTCAGCACCCCTTCCCATGTCCTTATTGCTTGCAGCCATCTGAACCAGCAGAAACAAAAGCACCTCCCAGTCAGGTGACGGAACCAATCCACCCAGAGTCTCCTGAATCCAAACCTCAGACTCCTGAACAACCTTCACCTGGTCAACACCCTCCAGCTCCATGGTGGCATGGTCAGTACCCCTTCCCAT
>OMLC01057330.1:0-11243 GCA_900302585.1 Regalecus glesne
GGGGTGGCTGTCAGGTTGTTTTTTTTGGAGTTGGCTTTAGGGGATCCTTAGCAACGTTGTGGAGCTTGTGCATGTCCAAATATATGCATGTCTGCACCACAATGAGGCATACAGCAACTTGTAGAGAACACCCATTCAGCATTCTTCTTGCTCACTCTTCTCCTCTGTGCTAGTTTCTTTCCCGCTGTCTTTGTTTCTTTATCCAGACATCTATTTGTCCGTCCATCTCATTCATTTTCAACGATCTAACCTCCTGTAAGACAACAGAGCGTACTGTCGGTGACCCAAATCCAAATGAGAAGGGATGCTTAATATATACTGCCTACATAGTTGCTCACCTTAAACAATTCCCTTTACACCTTGGAGTGATCTTCTAAAGTGGAAAGACAAACTTAATGAGGGAGAGAATTATGGCAGAACAGAGGTGGAGGGAGAGAGGAGAATGAATTTCAGTCAATTTCAGTCCAATTGAAAATCTGAAGAGACAATTTAGGACAATACGGAACATTTGAACACCTCCTTAGTGAGGTCTTCCAGGCACATCCAACAAGGAGAAGGCCTCAGGGTAGACCAAGGACCAGGTGATGGTATTATATCTCCACCCTGGTCAGGGAACTCCTTGGGATGCCCTGTCAGTGGTGGATGATGTGGCCATGGTAAGGAGGATTTGGGGTACACTGCTGGAGCTACTATCTTTGGAACCGACTTTGGATAAGTGGTTGACGATGGATGGATGGAACGTTAGAGTTTTTCTGCAGTGTCAAAGTATAAAAAGTATGACATGAAGCTTCCTCATAGAGCTGGGACAGGTACCTTTCGAAAGTAAACTGCAGTCAATATTCACAATGGCCACCAATTACCAGTCAATTATACTCCTCCATATCACTAAAGCTATTTTACTCAAGGAGCCCAACACATTGTCAGGATAATAAGGTGACAGACTGATTGAGGCCATGTGGTGATAAAGCTTTTAAGATAAGGTTTCTCATTGGACGTCGGCCTCCCAAGTGACAGCACCACAGAGCACCCATCACCTCAGAAACAGAATTTGTAAGACTGTTATCAATAGAAATTATTATCACTGTGGTCTTTAGTCCTAAGTAGAGCAGATGTATGATCTATTTCAGTCCTTGCTTGTGCTCGTTATAGTAGGCAGGCATATGGTATTAGAGGCAACACGGGTGGTCAAAACCCAATACTGTCTATTTCTTTATTTTGGAAGCACAAAATGGTGTGCATACACGCGTACACACAGAGAAGTACAATCCCATAAGTAAACACCACATATGTCATTTCACATCCAGACGTTCAAACTGATACACATGTGTACAAGGACGTAAATACATGTGGCTGCCTACTTGCAGGGTCATGGGCAGGACAACTCTAATGACATCAGTGTTCAATGGCCGTTTCTCATAGGGTTATTGTCTTCCTGTGTTCTGGCCATCAAGCGTTCCGGGACAAATCCCACTGGGCTGCTGCATCAGTGGGCTGATGGACTGTTAAAAATCCATGACAGACCCTGTATGCCTGTCATTTTGGGTGTGCATTAGTGTGTGTGTGTTCTGGGACTGGGCTGACTGGCCAATCACAGCCAAGTTAATACACTTTAACATTCTAGAGCAGGGGTGGGCAACATGATGGAGAAATGGCTCATTCATGTAGGTGCAGGTCTTTGTTCCAACCAGATACACACCTATGTCTGCAAATCAAAGTCCTTAAGCAAAGACTGTTGGTGTTGGTGGATTAATAGAATCACATGTGTAACTGTCTGATTGGAAAAATACCTACTCCCACATGGGCCCTTTCTGGATCATGTTGCCCATCCCTGTTCTTGAATAATAAAAACGTAGCATGCTGCAGTGAGATGGCCAACAAAAGACATGGATGAGAAAATGTCAAAACGTAAAGGAGGGACTGGAAAAAAAACGGAGAAAGGGGAAGCAACCATCAGAGGCACAGAATTTCAAATGTAAACAAGCATGAAACCATTCAGACCCATGGCACACTGTGCTGACTGTGTTGGTAGAGCGATGCAGTGTTCAATGAGAAAGCCAGGGGACCAGAAAGTAGTGGTTATGTTTCAGCGATTAGTCATATCCTAAAAATGCCATGAATAAAACTAGACTAACTACATAGCTAGCTAGGTTTGGCATGTCATCTCCTCTGTAACATTATTTGTTGTCTTCTATGTGTTCATGCATCAGTTGCAAGCATGTCCTACGTCCTTCTTGGGTCTTTGTGAAGCATGGACTCACATACCATGGGAAAAAAATTGACATACTCTTTTGGCATCAGCATCCTCAAGTGGCCCGGATTGCTATGTAAGAGGAACAGACTGATGGAAATTAAATTGCAGGCTAAGTTATGTGTTCAGTTCAAACCTTGTAACCTGTGGTTACAAGTCGACCCCGGTGTTAGACTACTTGTTATTATTGAAGTAATTATTGATGGCGTGTTACAATATAAGTCTGTGTCTACTGACATATTCCCTGGAAGACATATGCTACTTTTCATTGCAAATAGCTTTGAATTCATTCAGAATCACCTGTCAACAACAAAAGACTGTATAAATACCAGCAAGGACTAGGGGGTTAAAATCTAGTGAGCTCTGTCCTGTAATTACATTACCACCCTAACTGTAACTGACTGTCATATATAATGTACATATGTAATCAGCTCTCACCGAACCCCCTCATACCATAGGCCAAGCAATCAGCCCATGTCAACGAGGCACTTTTTGAATGAGCACTGCATAAGCATTCATAAATATAATGACCATAATGGTAATGCTACGACTACTATTAATGCTGCTACATTGTTTAATGATAGAACCATTTCAATTAGAGCAACATTGCACATTATCGGTATAGAACTTTTAAAAATGATGTTACTCAAAAGCTTTCCATAGTTTAAGGCAGTGCCAAATTACAATAAAAGCGTCAAAAAACAAAATGAACAATGTTATCAAGTATGCAAGTATATATAAAATACATATCGATAAGTAACTGTTTAGATTGCTTTACTGTAGAAAAATGTGTAGATAGATGTGTAAGTAGGGAAGTAGATACTGTGTATAGTTGTGTTTAGGTTCATGTTACCAAATAGTAGAGAGATAAAGGTGCATAGCTAGCTGGATGCCTTTAAAGTGAAGGGGTCAGTATCAGTTCATCACAGGATTGCCTTATTTATTCATCTTCCAAACTCGAAGGTACCAGCCACGGATACCACCCGTCTCATTTGATCCAAATGAGTTAATGCAGATATCTCTCTTCAACTCGTTACTGCACACTCCCATTTTCCTGCCAATCCCTTCTGAGATTCCACAATGCAGTGTCATAGAACACATTCAATGGAAGTATATACATTTATCTTCTTTTGTCCTCCACTCCTTAATTCCTCTTCAACTTGATTCCTGTCATCTCATCTCTTCTCTTCTCTTCAACCTTTATAAACCTATGTCTGACCACACTGCTTCCCTCATTACACCTCAATACATTTATTGGGCCCCATAACTCTCTTCCCTCACTCATCTTTCTCTCCTTCTCCCCTCAGATAAGTGGAGTGATTTACAGTAAAGAGGTCTCCTCTGTTGTTGTTTTTTGCCATGCCTCTCCTCTGTGGTCACTCCTCTGAGGTCACCACCCTCCCTCTGAGAGTTTCACCAGGCTGACGGGTTTCATTTGTCATGGGTGAGGTGTGAGTGAAAGGGGTGAAGGCTTAACTTTCAAATGTCATGGGAGTGGTGACAGCAGACAGGGATGGCAGAGCAGTCTTTGTCTGTTCATCAGCTCCCTTCTGTCAGATCTATTTAGGGACCATTGGCAAAATGCTTTCATGGGGATCACGGGATCACAATGATATCTGAACACCAAGCATGTGAATACCAAACATGGGGACATCAAAACATTGGGTATCAAAAATTTGAATAGCAAATATGGAAAGATTTTTTTTAATGAAACCTGATAATAAAATAAAAGTACTAGTGTTTTCACTTTGTGAAATATTGTTTAGAAGGAGGAGAGCATTCCTATTATGGCATTATTATTGATCCTGATATTGTACTGACACATGTTAAAGTAATTATTGATACCGGCTGGGCTCTACTTGGTGATAACCGTAGCACTATTGAAATGTAAATTGGGAGTTATTTGATCCTGCATATTCAATTAAATTGCTTTATGCATTTCATTTGAAAGTAAGAGGATTCCTAGGTCTTTGTGTTTTAATATGCATATTACATGGACTTGGAGAATACTGTTTAATGCAGGTTATCAGTATTCTGTTATAATCACAACTCTGTACAATTTGCATATGCTATTGTTTTGAGTGATCTTTCTAATCCTTTAAGGTCAGAAGCTGGAATTCTAGCATTTAAACTAGCATTCATACATGATGGACAATCTAATTAAATAGTTTTATCAAATGCAGCAAATTTGCATGTGTTTACACTGTGATCTGCAAATTTAAGGGGGGGAAAAGCCCTGCATTTAATTTGGTGCAGAATGGAAATCATGTTATGAACCCTTTTTTATGTCCTTGTCTTTCTAGCCTCTGCTTTGCATGAACATACATACTACTTTAAGTCTGCTTTCTCATTTATTTTATAGCTGTGAAAGTAAGTTAAACTAGAAGCTTGTAGTTATTGGAAGGGTGTGCACTCCTCTGTGTGATGTGGAGAGCTGTATTTTCCCCCCATGGTTTGTAGACATAATGTCATAGACTGTGGCATTTTCAGACCAAGATAATTTTAAAGCCCGACTGCCTCGTCCTAACCTGTGATTATTTTAACAGTTTTAATGTCACAAAAGTTCCCCTCCAACACTCTCCAATGTGCTGCTCCTTTTTAGAATCCATGCTCTTTAATGGAATTTTGAAGAACGGAAAGGGGAAAAAAAGGAAGAAAGAAACCTTTGGAGAAACGTGCTATGCAATGAATTGCCATTATGGAAATAGCCCTTCAACACGGAGTCATTCATTATTTTCATTCACCTCTGCATTGTCCTAACAAAGAGCCTCGAGGTCCATCTTAACAAGTTAAGCAGTTCCTTCTTTCCCCTGATTCTCCCCACGTATCGCTGTTTCATTCTTTCCATCTGTGTCTTTGTACAAATTTAGTTCCATCCGTCTGGTTGTCTACATACCTGCGGGTCTGTTTGCCTGTCTGTCTGACTCCTTTTCTAGACATGGTGGCTAGCAAAACGGTAAAGTAAGTAGGGATACTATCATTTAACCAGAGGCCCGGACTCAGTCCCCAGTGTCAGTAAATATTTGTCCTGCTGATTTGTCATCAGGCAAGTCAGTGATTCCCTGCCAGCTTTATGATAAGGTTCTCAAGTTTTCAAGCTTGTCATATATGAAAAGCAAGCACGTTTCCACTCACTCTCATAATAAAATGCTTGTATACAGGTATATGCAGCTATATATTTATATGTATGAAAAAAACGCTCGGTGCAGATTTTGGATGTACTTTACTGGACAGTGTGCCACAGTAGAGAATGTCTGCACATGATGACGTTTATGGTGGTGTTGTAAACCGTGAACTTGTGCAAATGGCAGATTGTGCTCTTGGTAACAGCAACCATAATGAAACAGTAAAACCTAAAACCGTAAACGGTTAAACTTGTGCTTAGTTGCTGATGACGTACTGCAATTTCCTTGTGGCAGGGAAGTGGAATAAACCTTTTTTTCTTCATCCTTTCACATAGTTATTTTTTGTAGTCATTTTTCTCTCAGCTTTCAGCTGTGTTTAAGTCAGATGCATTTGATCCCTTTCTGAGCCCAGATAATGTTAGCACAAAGTAGGATTTGATCGTGTGAGTCATTTGATAAACTGTTATCTGCCTTGAAGATATCCTTTTCAGTTTGTTTTGCGATGTTTCGCTAAGGGTGTAAGATTTATTTGTCTTGTCTCTCGGTATTGCGACTTACAAACTGTGAGGGCTTCCTTTGACCAATAGAGAGATCAATGATCTTCAAGCTTGGGTTGTATTTTTGAGTGCTTTGGGAGGGGTGATGTGATTTTGGTACTAGATTTTGGGAAGGCTGCTTTTAGCAACCCAACTAAACACTAGGTTGTCTATGAAACACACATGGTTAAATTGATGCATGAAACAAGTCATATATATTTGTTAGCCCCCATCATGAAACATTCATGCTGCTACTGTTCAGTTGGATTTTTCCTGATTCCATTTTTAGATGGGTCATTTCTTGAAAGCTCACAAACTCTTGCTTTTCACATCCTTTCTCAACAGGATCTACATTTTACTTCATTGTCATTCACTCTTATCTAATCCTAGATATAATGCTCCTCCCTGAGCCTATATCATTTAACGTATCCAGGGAGGGTTAACCGTTGGGTCATGTTATCCCTCTGAGGTACTGTTAATCACATCCAGATAGATACTCGATCCATCCTGTGCTGTGATTAAGGCTCTGAGCAGTCAGCCAGAGCAAAAGCGGGGAGCAAACCAAGTACCTCGGCTGCTACAGTGACACAACACTGGTGCATTGCAGAAGAAGTCTATTTTTGGAGAAGGGGTGCAACAGAGCTGACACGACGGCTAGGAAATGGAAGTGCTGAATGTATTTGGTGGGATGGATGGGTAGTCGGGGACAAGGAAAATTATTATACGGTACATCATGGCCCCAGAGATATGAAGGAGATACGATTATTGAAAGGGGGGGTTGAAACCTGTTAAAATAGATGTCCATGATGAAATATGTAATGTTTTTAGCATGCATATTGTAAACATTTAAAAAAGCTTTAGAATTTAATCAAAATTCAAATTTGAAATATATGCACATTTCCCCTAGGATTGTTTTCCAGCAGTGGGGCTGTTGTACACACACCACTGGGATCTGAATTCATGCACTCTGCCCAAAGAATGACTTAAAACTCCAATATGGTTTAGCAGAGATTTTTAGCCAGCACAGCTAGCTATGGATATCATTAGTGTTGTTGAATCCAGTTGTTGCCCATATGTCATACGTTTTGCCTCTGCCCTCTCCAATTAAGCAGTCAGCTAAGAGATAAGATAAGATTAGATATTCCTTTATCAGTCCCACAGGGGGAAATTATGGTATTGCAGCAGCAAAGTGGAAAGCACAGTAAGAGAGGCATCAAATCTAGAACATAATATGTAACATCAATTTAAACAAGGGGAGAAATATGGACCCTATATACAGTATGAACAGAAAGAATCACCCATGTTTTATTAGCTGCTAGGTTGATGTTGTTGTTCATGTATTGGGTTTGTTCTACTGGGGGAGCAGTACTGATTATAGAGTCTGACAGCTGTAGGAAGGAAAGACCTGCGGAAACGCTCCTTCAAACACCTTGGATGGAGTAACCTGGCGCAAAATAAAGGGCTCTCCGTAAAGTAGGAGTAGACCAACTTGTTCCTCATTAGATTTTGCATTCTGAATTTAAGGGCTGCATGTTCACCTCTGCTAAAAGCGATTTCTGGTAAGACCGACTGGCAGTGCTATTATAGAGCCTGTTTTGCTGCCATCTGGCAGTAGCGATTTTGAACAGCCATTGACAGACTACCAAACGGTGATGGTATTAGCAGGGAGACCCATTTGATAATGTTCTGTGCTCAACCATGACTTAAAATGCTCGAAGCAAGGGAAGTGTATAGGTTACATTTGAGCAGATTGTTTTATGAAATCTAAAAGCTCATTGCACAGATGCTCACCCTATCCATTCAACAGTAGGTAGGACAAGTTGAATAGGTTTATCTGGACACAATGTTTGGCAGAAGAAATGTTTCATCACTCATCTATGTAGCATCTTCGGTCTCAACTGACTGCTGGTATTCTCCAACCGTATTCACTGCACAGTTGCATAGCAACCAAAACCAGCAGTTGGTTTCATATGCAAATTGGCCTTTAGCTAGAGTCTCAATGGAAATGTGTACTAACACAGAAGATTGGGGAATAGTTTGTCACAGCATTGTAAGATGGTGACAGATGTACTCTTAGCCCCGCTCCTCAGTTGAGGAATGGATGTTTCATTGCACATAGGTGGCCTCTTTTGACTCTTCCTTCAGATCCGTGTTCCTCCCTACCAAGGATGAGCACATCCTCATCCTCGAGAGATCGGCCACTGGCCTGTAGATGGATGTAGACCGTGGAGTCCTGATCTGTTGGCTTTTTTTGTGTTGTGCCATACTCTTGACCAGCATCTATTTGGTCTCCTTGATATACAAGTCATAGCTAACTATTCCCAAATCCTCTGTGCCTAGCACAAAGCCATTTGAACTCTAGTCAGTGGTCATTTGTATATGCAGCAAATCATTGGTTTCAGTCATTATGCCACTGTATTGTTTATAAAGTCGGATGATACCATAGAGATGATAATAATAGACTAGAGGGCTAACTGTATAGCAATGGGTACTATAAAATTGAAGCCGCACATGGGACATCAGCGCCATTTTGTTTGTATGGCAAAAACGTACAGGATCACAATAAACAAATCATGGAAATCAGTGAGGCAGCTCTGCAAAACTGATTGAAAAACAGTAAAGAGTTCGACTTGCATGAAGAGAGGCATCACATTGGACAAGTTATGCCAGAGAACACAATCTAAGACAATTCAAGAGCAACTATTTGACATTTGTGATGCATTGTCAGTTGGTTATTACCGGAGGAGAAGTCATAAGACAGGCTAGTGCTCTGGTATTTATTTTTAGTCCTTACATGCTTTCATTTTAGCTGTTTGAGAGCAATTTTTCTCAATTCCCTCATAATTTTATTATACAGCTTCCTCACAGACACATTGAACTTCTTAAAACATGCATGAATTAAATCAAAGCGGAACCCCACTCACAGAATGCTGCTTGATTAAGAGTCTGATCATTAAAATTACGATGATGGGAATCCTAATTTGTGTTGCCATTTTAATAATCAAATGATAAATAAACTGAGCTGTTCACAACCCAGTCTGCAGAGTGTGTTAGATGCACACATGAGATTTGGTCACAGTTGTTTCATGCACACATATTTATCATTTTATGCTCACAAATTTTCTATTAATTCTATGTTCTATAGGACTGCTATCACCAAAAATATTTGAAAGTTACACAAGACATGGGATATGATCAAGAACTGCCATGCTTTGCAGAATGATGTAGAAGGAAGGGTACAAATCGCACCAAAAAATCTTTAAGTTTTGCGACCCATATATCCTATAATTCTTTTAGAGCTATCATCTAATTGATGTGTGCCAAATGTCTAGTCCCTGCTCTGAGAAGCAAACCCAAGCCAACTCTCAATAAACCACATTTTGTAAAGTTTGCGGATGACACATCAGTTGTGGGCTTGATCTCCCTCGGCGATGTGACGTCCTACAGAGAGGAGGTTACCGAGCTGGAAAAGTGGTGCCAGGGCAACCACCTCTCACCAAGCCCACGGTAGTCATTGTGGATTTCAGGAAACGGGGACACACTCTCCTCCCAGTCACCATCAATGGCACGGTGGCAGAGAGCATAGACAATTTCAGATATCCGCGAGTTATCATCCACAAAGACCTGATTTGAACCAGCCACCCCACCTCTATTGTTAAAAAGGCCCAACGGCATCTTTATGGCCTCAGGCGCCTAGAAAAATGTGGTCCCTAATCCTCAGGGACTTCTACCAGGGCACCACTGAAAGCCTGCTGACAGGCTGTTTCACCACCTGGTATGGCAGCTGTACTATTAAGGAACACAAGGCCGTGGATAGGGTTGTGTGCACAGCCTGGGACATTACTGGATGTGAGCTGCACAGTCTGCAGGAGCTGCATACCCTGCGGTGTGTCAGGAAGTCCCTGTGGGTCATTAAAGATTCAACACACCCACACAATAGCCTGTTCTCCCCGCTGCCCTCAAGGAGGAGATACAGGACTCTCAAAACACACAATAACAGACTGAGGAACAGCTTCTTTCCTCGGGTCATAAGACTGCTAAATAGATAACATGCGACCTTATTGTCTTACTACAATCTGATTGCCCCTCGTGTAGCATCTTAGATTACTGATCATATATGTACCATTATTGCTTTTTATACTTGATAGATTGATTCTACTCTCACCTTTACCTATAATATGCCTAATTATGTCATACCTAGTGGTTTATTTAAAAAACGTTTTTTATTTCTTGCTTCATATGCATATACACTTTCATGTATATACACTGCTTATTATATATTCTATTTACTTTATTCTATCTTCATCTCATGTTTGTGTAATGCACTCCCCCAGCCAAAGATTTTCACACCATTGTACTTATATAAGCAGAGGGACATTAAAGATCTTGAATCTTGAATCATTTCATTACCCTGCATCTTTAAAGCTTTAGCCACAACACAATGCGGAAAATTATAAGGGATGTTTCAATTTTTCATTCTCGTCATTTCCCACTTTCAAAGAAAAACTTTTCATCTAAAAACATTCCACATTAAACTGAGATAAAACGTAGATTCTTCCAAGGCTGAGGATTAGGAAAAGGAATCTTCTTACCTTTGATAAGAGATCGAGCTTCTTAAGGCTCTACTAACTCCACCTCTGTCCTCGAGTGGCATTTTTCTGGCTTTCTTGGCAGTTATATGCTTAACATGAAATAACTATGGCAAAACAACACTCCAAAGCAATGGAAACACAAAGAAAGATGTTTAATCTCTTTCTTTTTAAGAACAAGACAAGCTACACATACTATGTTTTGCTGTTGTTTTTTTTCTGGGATTTCCTTACCTGGATTATTGTGCATACATAAATAGATTAAACAGTGGTCTTGCACCACTGTCCAATACATACAAATCTAGTATCTATTTTCTCCTGAAGTTGGTACAGGTGGGCAGGACTAGCTGTCTTTATGAATGACACCAGGAACATATTACATAATGTTACTCTCAAAGTAAAATCCATCCATTGTCCACAGCTTATCCCGAATCAGGCTATGGACTCATGCTGGAGCCTATCCCACCACTCATTGGGCAAAAGGTAGAGAAACGCCCTTAACAGGTTGCCATTCCATTGCAGGGCTTGAGCAGTTAGGGGGTTCAGCGTCTGGCTTAAGGACACTTTGACACACTTTCTGAAGGAATCAGGGATTGAACCACCAACCTTTGATTACTAGATGACCACCCTACCTCCTGAGTTAAGCTGCCCCTTCCACAGTAAAATCTGAATTTGAAGTTTTATTTTGGCTTGATATTCCCTTTTACATTACCAAACAACAAATCCGTTCACCTCGAGTGCATAA
>OMLC01057331.1:0-13427 GCA_900302585.1 Regalecus glesne
CTTTCCTCGGCACTCTATCAAAGGCTTTCTCCAAATCAATAAATATCATAAACAGCTCTTTTCGCTTCTCCAAATACTTTCCTGAATCTGTCTAACTATAAATGTTGCATCTGTTGTCCCCCTTCCTGGTCTAAACCCATATTGCTCCTCACTTATATCCACCACTTCCTTATCCTGGCCTCCAGTACTCTCTCCGCTAACTTCATTGCATGTTCCATCAACTTGATTGTCCGGTAATTTCCACACTCGTTGCTCCCCTTTTCCCTTAAACAATGGCACCACCAAACTACTTTTCCATGACTCAGGCAACTTTCCTCCAGCTAGCAACTCGTTCACCACCTCGCAAAACTTTAGACACTTTATCTCCCCCAACATCTCTGTACATACTTGCTCGGTCCTGCTGCCCTCCCTTTCTTCATCTTTTTATATGCTCTCTTACCTCTGTACTGTTACTTCCTCCCACGGTCCCAACACTTGCTCTGCATTCACTATTCCGTCCCATTCATTTTCTACATTCATCAGACTTTCACAGTACTCTTGCCACACTTCCACCCTCTCTTCCACCTGCACTTTCAACACCCGTTTTGTCCCTAACACACGGTACTCCCACAACTCCTTTCCTTCTTTCTTCCACTGTTTGCCCATCTGTACACCTTGTTCATCCCCTCCCTGTTAATTCCTCAATTGTCTTTCAGCATGCCTTTCTATTGCCTTCGCCACTTCTCTCCGTGCCTCCTTCTTTAACTCCCTGTATCTCATCTTGTTCTCATTTCCGCCCTCCTTTTGCCATTTCTTATATGCAGCTTTCTTCTTTTCCAACACCTTTGCAACCTGATCATCCCACCACCATGCTCTCTTCGTTTCCCGCACCCTTTACTGCGCCGCACACCTTCTCAGCTGATTCTATTAATCTCTTCTCAAACATCCCACTTGTCCGCAGCCGTCTTGCCTTCTACCCTCACATCATCCACTGCTTCCTAAACCGAGTCTGCCTTCCTCTGATCTTAGCTTCCAGGTCTCAATCTCCCTTTACCTCGGTTCCCTTTCTGCTGTCTTGCACGTCCAACTACCCAGTCCATTACCAAAAGCCTGTGCCCCATAAAACTTCCTCTCCAGCAATCACCTTACAATCCCTCACCTACGACGTTCTGCCTCATCATCAAGATGTAGTCTATCTGCGTTGCATGCTCCCCAGATTTATATGTAACAACTTATATCCTCTTTCTTAAAACACGTGTTTGCCACCACCATCCCCTTCCCTCTGCGAACTCCAAAATTGACTCTCCCTCTGCATTCTTCACCCCATATCCGTACCCACCATGACTTGTAAATCCATCTTTTGCCAAACCCACATGTCCATTCCAATCACCTAATATCACACATCTGTTCTTTATCCTGCCTCTCAGCCCGCACAATTCATCATAAAAACCATCCTTCTCGGCCTGATTTAATCCTACTTGCGGTACATAGACAACAACAAAGCTGACCAAACTGCCACCCAAGCTAACTTAAGCTCCAAAATTCTGTCTGATACTCTATTATACCTACCACTGCCTTTGACAACTCCTCTTTCACTGCTATTCCCACTCCATTCTGCCCACCCCTGATCCTTTCCAAAACCATTTGTAACTTCTCCCTTTCCCTTTCATCATCCTTGTTCCCTCTCCCTTAAACCTCACTTCCTGAAAACCACACACATCAACCCTTCGCCTTTCCAACATATCTGCCACCTCTGCACTCCTTCCCTTCATTGACCCCACATTTACCGTCCCAACCCGGAGAGACACAGGGTTATCGGGCCTAGTGGCCGTCATTATACACGGCATAGCCGTCCCCTGGTCCTTCCGGGGTGCCACCGTATTATGTCTGACGAAGGCAGACGGTGGCAACGCCTGCGCGCCACATAGGGGTGTGACGCCCCCATGTAATTGACTCTCCATGAATTTTGTTGTGGAGCGAAGTTTTATGACCGGATGCCCTTCCAGACGCCAACCCCTTTAGTCGCCTCTTACGACACGCAGGGATACGGTGGATGAATTCTGACCCCCATCCACAGGGGTGTAAATGGAACTTGGTCACATTTATAATGTATTCTGATTGAAATAAACTTTAATTCCATTCTAAACCTGTCTTTTCTCCTCTATTTATACAGGTCTTATCCACATGGAGATCATGACCTTCGACCCTGCAAACCCCAATAAGACTGCGATATAGGACAATATGACACAATGGTGCTTTCTAGTGTCTGGATACAATGTTACAATTTCATTTAGCAGAGCAAGTGAAATTAAATAAACAGTAAACAAATAAAGGTCAAGCGTCTTGTCTGAATCAATTCTGGTTTTTAACATACAATTATTTTTTTCCCTTTAGGTCTTTGAAAATGGGATGAAATGATTTGAAATTAATTCATCCCCATATAAAAATACCAAATACATTATTGTTGCTGTATGGAGCCAAAGAGAATGGAACAATTAATCTATCAACTAGTAAAACAATTGTTTTGGCCACACAATTTGCATATGAATCCATCATTGGTTTTGGTCATTGGTTTTGGCCAAAAGTATTGTTGGTAGGGGTGGGTATGCCTTACTTCAGCTTAGACTGAAACTGTCACTTGTATGAGTGATGCATTATTTCTCTCAAGATGTCTTGATGCAAGCTAGACAATCAAGTAAGGAAAATCACTAAAAAGGTGAATCAATTCAACTGGATCAGACGTTTATTAAGAAAAAAAATTGTTACTCAAGCAGGTGACATTTCAGTCTGAGAACACTCCAAGCACTCCTACCCTTATAAATAATGCATTAATACCCCACAACAACAGCCTGGGTTCATGTGGAAGTGGGGTAACTGCACATTCAGTGGCAATGAGCGTCATTCAAAAAGGATTGGGGGATATTTGGAATCAAGGCATTGTAAAAAGACGACAGATGGACTCTCAGGCCACCACTCCTACTCAATGATGGGAACGCCCATCGTTGGTGAGCTGGGGTGGTAACTATGGTGTTCAATGACAAAACCACACAGCTCGGTATAGCTCAGTGGATAGAGTGGTCGTGTGGTAATCAAGTTTACAGGATCGATGCATGGTCCTGCACATTGAGGTGTCTTTGAGTAAGACACTGCTCCCTGAGTGCCATATCATGGCAGCTGACTGTTCCTATGTATTAGGGTGGGTTAAAATGCAGAGAAATCCAAATATCCCCTTGTGGGACTGATAAGGAGATCATTATTTATTGTTTTTTGATGCACGCTCAGTAATCCAGGTATTGAAATCACAAAAAAGAAGTCAATAAGTTCAACTGGATCAGAAGTTAATTCGGAAACATTTCATCACTGAACAGGTGATTTCTCAATTCTGAGCTGAGAACCACCCATCCCCCTTATAAACAGTACATTGATACCACACAACAACAGGCTGGGTTCATATGCAAGTTGGGGGATCAACTGCACATTCAGCGGCAATGAACACCATTCACAAAGGATTGGGGGATATTTGCAATTACGGCATTGTAAGATGACGACAGATATACTCTCAGGCCACCACCCCTATTCAAAGACAATCGTTCCATCCACCCATCCATTGTCAACCGCTTATCTCCGGTGTCGGGTCATGGAGGTACCAGATTTCAGCCGGGACCTCCAAGCTTTCCTTTCCCTTGCAACATCCACTAGCTCTGACTTGGGGATCTTAAAGCATTCCCAGGCCAGTGTGGAGATATAATCCCTCCATCTAGTCCTTGGTCTACCCCGTGGCCTTCTCCTAGTTGGACGTGCCTGGAAAACCTCTTTTGGGCGGCAATCAGGTGGCATTCTTACTAGATGCCCGAACCACCTCAACTGGCTCCTTTCTCTTTGTTGGACCAGCGGCTCTACTCCGAGTCCCTCACGTATGTCTGAGCTTCTCACTCTATCTCTAAGGGAGACGCAAGACACCCTCCTAAGAAACATCATCTCAGGTGCTTGTATCCGTGATCTTGTTCTTTCAGTCATGACCCAGCTTTCATGGCCATAGGAGAGAGTGGTCATAAACATTGACCGTTAGATCGAAAGCTTTGCCTTTTGGCTCGGCTCTCTGTTGGTAACAATGGTTTGGTAAAGGGAGCGGAATACCGCTCCAGCAGCTCCAATTCTCCGGTCCAACTCCAGTGAGGGGAGAATGGAGCATGTGTGGCTACCAGGATAAGGCTGCATTTTTACTATACCCCTAGGCTTGTGAGCAACTTGAGGTTTGCCTGCTCTCTTGTGGTCATGATAGGACTTTTGATTGTCCGTAGCCTGATCTGGCCAATGCTTGACCTTCAGTGGGTAAAAGCCCACTGATGCAAGGAGCTCACTTGCCATAGTAGCTTGTTGCGTGGCTTCCTGCCCATGAGCAATTGAGCTGGTGCAATGTGTTGAGGCATGCTCAATAATCCAGGCATGGAAATCATCAACTTTTGACGCAGTGTGTCCATCCCAAGGATCGGGTCCCCTGGCACAAACAGAGTAATGTAGTGTTCGCTGTTAAATGCCAGGAGGACTGCAGTGACTTTTACATCGGGGAGAACAAACCGACGCTGGCTAAGAGGATGGCGCAGCATAGGAGAGCCAACACGTCAGGCCAGGACTCTGTGGTCTACAACCATCTACAGGCTAGGAGCCACTCATTCAAGATGATGATGTTCACATCCTTGATAGGGAGGAATGCTGGTTTGAAAGGGGGGTGACAGAGGCCATCTATGTAAAGAGGGAACAACTGTCTTTGAATAGGGGTGGTGGCCTGAGAGTACATCTATCGGTGTCTTACAATACCGTGATGGTGTTCATTGCCACTGAATGTGCAGTTGATTCCCCAACTTGCATATGAAACTAGCCTATTGTGTGGTATCGATGTACTGTTTATAAGGGGGGATGCTTGCAGTCAGCCGAGACTGAAGAAGTAATCTGTTTGAGTGACAAAACGTTTCTGAATAAACTTCTGATCCGGTTGAACTCATTCACCTCTTTTTGTGAGCTGGTGAAAGCCCTACTAATTCAAGGGGAGCAGTCCTGTAATTCAGTAGCGCAAGATGCTTGTCTGGTGCCTTCTGCCAGAGCCTCTTCCCAGTTTGTTTGCACTGCCTGCTCCACTCCACCATTTGAGCATGGTGTGTGTGGGGAAGACATGATGTGTAGGATGCTGTAACTCATGCAAAAGTGTTTAAACTCTTCTGAGTATATTGGCTTTAATGAGCCTTGAGTAGTTGTCCACAAGCAGTCTCTACTATTTTCCTTCAAATTCAAGGAGATCTGACCCCACTTTCTCACAAGGAAGCTCGGGTGTTTCTGTTGGTTTTAGTTGTTGTCTAGGCAGTTTATTCTGGAATTTTGTACACAAACTACAGTGTCTAACTCCTTCATCAATTTGAGCACTCATTCCCTGACCACTAGAGGGCATTACATGTTTGCTTTTTGCCTTTTACTATCCCCAAGTGGGATTGGTGTATGAGTTTCATCATTTACTCATACATGGTGGGTGGCACCACTATTGGCAGTCCTTTAAAGAGGAGCCCATTGGATAATGGGAGCTGACTTCTTGAGCCCGATATGGCTGGACCTGAATGGACACTTTACATCTGTGCAAGGGCCATCCATGCTGGATAACCAATTGGAGACAGCTGAGCTCTTCTTTTGTGCGTTATTTTAGTTCTGTATACTTCTGATCAAGGGCAAACAAAGTTCAACATGGAGATGCACTCCAGACTATCTGTCTCTGGTACGTTGTCTGATAGCTGTGCTCTGGACAGTGCGTCCAGGAGCTCCATGTATTCCCCTCTTCTGTACTTTACAGTGAGATCATATCACTGCAAGTGAAAACATGTTCTCTGGATCCGGATAGGTGTAAACAACAGGGAGTTCTTGAAGATGTTTTAAAAAAAAAAATTCTATCCCCTTTTTTCCCACCTGAATTTCTGGAGTTACCAACTGCTGGATCAGTCGCTTTGATATCCCTCTAGAATGTCGACAGGAAGAAGGAAGCCGTAGCATGTGAGTCCTCCGAATCACGTGATGACATGTCCTTGCTATTTTGCACATTGCAGTCTCACGAGGAAATCCCAGTGCTTGGCCTCTGGAGGGGCACGAAGGAGAGTACTTTCTGTTTCCTTAACTGCACGTGTCCTGATGACCCAGAAGGGGACACTAGTGAACCTAGATTACTTTATCCAACATAAACCATATTCCCATGTGAGGCTTAGCCAATTATGCCCCACTAACTTTGGACCACCGGCCATGGTTGGAAAGGGCGTAGCCAGGATTCGAACAACCAACGGCATGATGAAGTGAGCATAGGTGCCTTAACCCCCACGCCACTGGAGGCCTCTTGAAGATGTCTTTGAGAGGTTTGTGATCATTATATACTGTGACATATGTTCCAAATATGTAATTGTGAAACATTGTAGGCATGGACAAATGAGTGTCTCCTCAATTTGGGTGTAGCGCATTTCTGCGTCAGTAAGTGACCTTGGGGAGAAAGCAACAGGCTGGTGATCTTACAGCAGGACTGCTCCTTGTCCACAACTACTGGCATCACATAATATCACTAAAGGCTTTGTAGGATCAAAATGCTTTAACACTGGGGGATGTGTGCACAGCTCTTTTACTTTGATGAAGGTGTGTTGCTGAGCTGGCTGGCATGCAAACTGCACTTGTCTCTTGAGCAGCTGCCGCAGCAGCACATCCACTTCACTGAGATTAGGGATGATGTTCAACAGGTAGGTAATGAAACCCAAGAAGCAGTGGACAGCTTCTTTATCCAGCGGTGCTGACATTCCCCGAACAGCTACCACTTTTGCTGGGTCAGGCATCATACATTCAGTTGTTATCAGGTGCCCCACATATGGGACAGAAGACTGGCATATGTGGCATTTGTTAAAACTAAGCCACAGTTTGTAGCTTCTAGCTTTTATGACACTCTGCACAGAATAGTATCATGCTCATGTACTGTGCATAAGCATATCGTCCATTACGTTTACAGCTCCCGCAATGCCCTCGAGCCCTCCGGTCCATGATGCACTGATAGATTTTAGGCACGCATTTAATACCAAAAGGGAGTCTAAGCCATCTAAACTGCCCTATTAATGTATTGAAAGTTTTGAGGAAGGATGATGGCTTGTCCAACTTTATCTGTAGAAATCCTGATCTCGCATCTAGTACAGAGGCGATGTTGGCACCTGGGATCATTGAGACGACCTCCTCTACTATTTGCATTGGGTATTGTTCTCTCTTTATGACTTTATTCAGGTCGCTCGGGTCTATCCAGCTGAATGTGCCATCTCATCCATTTCTTACTGCAGTAGCCATGGAACTCTCCCACTCAGTAGGCCGCTCAATTTTAGCAACGTAACCATCTGTTTTTCCAATTCATAAAGCTTTTTTCCATTATCTTGTCTCTGAGAGTGCCTGGCTACTCGTGTACAGGGGTAATTGTACCTTTTCAAAAAATGATTTAAAAAATGAAATTTGCACCTGGTTTGAGTTGTATGCTGGTTAAAAGACACTGCTGATATTTGTGAATCCTCTTCTCTGACTGTTTTCATTTGTCTTTGTGATACTTTGAACTACTGAGAAATTTCTGCCTTTATCACAAAAAGAGGTGAATCTGTTCAGCTGGATCAGAAGTTGATTTAGAAACGTTTCGTGACTTCTTCAGTCTGAAGAAGTGACTTCTTCAGTCTGAAGAAGTCACCTGGTGAGTGACGAAACGTTTCTAAATAAACTTCTGATCCAGCTGAACAGATTCACCTCTTTTTGTGATTTCCCTACCTGGATTATTGAGCATGCATCAAGACGTTCTGCCTTTATGTAATGTGAGGGTCTCACCTCTTTCGAGCAGCCAGTCTTGGACGTGTTTCTCACAACAGCAATTATGGCATTAATTAGCATTTCGTCTGGGTTAGCATACTCAGTCCATCAAAATTAACCTTACATCCATCATAAAGTTATTGAAGCTTTTAACCTGCCCTTGTTTTCTTTGTTTGAAACGGTGCCTGGCTGTCTTATTTTTTCGAGGTCTGATATAACTACCAAATTTCGTGTACCCTAATCGGATCTTCCTTTTCCCTGTCCTCCCAGGCTAGCGTCTTATAGACCTCTCTGCCTTGCTGTCCGATCCATATTCCTAACCAGCCTGCCTATTGCTTTGCTGATAGATCAGAGAGGGGACCATCAAACATGAATGTTATGTGACTTCTGAATCTTAAAAACTCTTGAAATAAATCAGAGGCATCCCAGTCTATATTGGGGCATTCAAACACACTATTTTCTTGCACAATTTGGGTTTTTAAAAACTTCTGACATCATGTAAGCTATTCCGGTCAACCTACACGCTTTAGACTTTAGCCAAATGCGAAGTTCATTGTACTGTGCATGTGTACATACAGCACTACTGGTAACCGTTAACACATAGCAGACAGTATCTAATCAAACTCAATACATTACACAGTCACTACCAGGACTACCGGATTGCCTAGAAATGAATCTGATCACTCGGAAAGATAAGTTTTTCCCGTCCTGAAAGAAAGACAAAGTTCACTGCACAAGTGGTTTCATGACGATGCTGAACTGTTCAGTGAGGATGTGGGCTCCCTTCCAGTCACATACCACATGAAGTAGGATCCAAATGTAACTGCTGTCATTCGCCCGCCTCGTCGCATTCCAGTAGCCATGATGGAAAAGGTGAAGACAGACTTGCAGACCATGGTAAGACAACAGCACAACACCTCACAGAGTAGGAAGGCTTCAAGGTGATGGTAGTACAGTGCATCTCATCCTCTCTCATGGATGAGCAATGCAACCGTACAATGGATGACACGTCTTTTCAAACCCTGACTAACATCATCAGACATGGATGGCCGGGTTGGCTGAGCAGTGTACTAGCTATATTGAAGCAGTTCTTCCCATTCCGAGATGGCTTTCGATGGAAGATGGGGTAACAATGAAAGGGACAAGAGCGGTGATTCCACATATGCTGAACAAAGAATACCTCGCATTGCTACACAAAGGCCCTCCTCGTGCAAAGGCCACCAATCAATGAACATGGCATGTGGTGTTTTGGACGACAATGACAAAATACATTGATACTTTGTAGTCATGTAGCACTTGCAATGCCTTGAAACCTCATCAGCCAAAGCAGTCATTACAACCACATGCACTCCCAGGGCTCCCATGGTCAAGAGTGACAGCAGATCTATTTGAATGGAAAAGCCATCACTATCTCGTCCTTGTTGACTCTTACTCAGGATGGTTTGAGATGGATCAACTCAAGAACACTAAATCACAGTGTGTGATTTACGAGCTGAAAAGACATTTCTCTGTTCATGGAATATCCCACAAGCTATTATGTGACTGTGGCACACAGTTCACGAGTCAGACTTTTTGTGACTTTGCCCCAGACTGGAACTTCACTCAAGTCACGTAAAGTCCAGAATATCCACAAGCAAATGGACTGGCAGAGCGAGCAGTGGGAGGCGCAAAGCACCTGTTAGAAACATCTAAAAGAGATGGGACTGACCTGCTCCTAAAACTGCTAAGTGTCAGAAAAGCAACAAGAGATGGCACCCTAGGTTCCCCTACACAAAGACTGATGTCCAGGGTAACTCGCACAAACCTGCCGGTCAGTAAACACCTACTGAAGCCAAAGCCATTGAACTCTTGGACAGTCCACAATCTTCTTTTAAAGAAGAGAGATAATCAGAATAAGTTCTACAATCATGGAAGTCAGACTCTTACTCAACTCCACAACTCCCAGGTACTACGACTGCAAACAGAGAAAGGACTTGACAATATTGGCATTGTTGAGAGGGCTGCTGGGGGTAGATAGTACATCAGGAATCAGCGCCATCTGCTTCCTGAACACCAGCCTCAAGCCATAGAAATTGATACTTTTTCATCAGCAGATCAGTATCCGATAATGAAATAAGAAAGAAAGGATTCCCTTATCAGTCCCGCAAGGGGAAATTTGGATTTCTCTGCATTTTTGACCCAACCTATTGTAGGGGAGCACTGAGCTGCCAACATATGGCGCTCGGGGAGCAGTTAGGGGTTAAGCGTCTTGCTCAAGGACACCTCAACATGCTGTATGCAGGACCGGGGATCGATCCTGCAACCTTCCGATTGCCAGATGACCGCTCTACCCACTGAGCTATGCCGCCCCTAATCTAGAGTCCACCCAGTGTCCCAATGTCCCCAGAGACAGAGCCTCCCACACCCATGAACATTCACTTAGCCACGCCAGTGAGATTCCCACCCAAACACCTACCGAGTCCTAACACCCCTCCTTCCAGATATGACAAACCTTTTAAGCCCAACCCCAAGTACAACACTTGATCTAACAACAGTGTTCTGCCACTGATGTGTTTAGTTTTAAAAGGGGAAAAATAAAATAAAATAAAAACATCTTAACATGCTGTCTCTTAGCACATTTTAATTTTTTGAACTTGCTACTTAGCTTTTAGCCTCAAGTCCAGTATGATGTCACATCTACATCAATATTCATTGTGGGGAACCAAAAAAATCTGGTTTCGTCAAAAGTAATTTGACTGTTACTTTAACTTTTTAATTTTTATATAATCAAGTTTTCATCTTTCTCCTTTAAACTCAAATGCCTCTCAGTTACATTTTACCAAGTTTTCCATGTACCTTACATTTACTCTGCATGTCCTGTCATGCTAGGAAACCCATGAATGTGTCAATATTGAGTTTCTCTTTAGTCTGGTGCTAAAATTGTATGTGTTAGGTTGTAGGTTGATTTTCTCTGAAGCATTTTTTATTGTCATTGTGTCTTAATGAATATAGTTCAAGACAATGTTAAGACTAACACACTTATATGTGTGCACACACACATGTACCCACCCAAAAACAAAATAGCAAATCAAGGTCACAATTGAACTCAGATTTATTCAGGGTGTTTAGGAGGATACAGTTTCAAGCATCTTTGATGAATCTGGTCATATAAACCAATCAGGCTTTGGTATGCTTGTTGTATTGTTCAAAATGAAAACAAAAGAAGACCAGAGTTAAAAGACTGTTTGCAAAATGTCATAGGGAACCCATCTTCTATAAGACAGAGGAGAAAATAGGAGCAACCCTTAAAATCAAATCCCAGAAAACAATGTTGCCACTGTAGGAGTGTTATGTATGGCTGCTTTTGATGATGTCCAAGATGGCAGATATAAGACAACAAAGGAGATGGGTGACGGATGTGAGAGAGGAACCTATTATTTCATGTTGTTGCTATATCTGTTCTTTCAGCTCATATCAAACTGTAACTAGTGTGTTTACTTTTCTCTATGCAAATCTATAAGCTGCTGGTGTCATTTTGCATCTAATGATGACTGCCCAAACAAGCATGCTGTTGTTAGATAACAAGGCCTCTTTTGTCCTACTGACATGAGATCCAGTCACTCAGACTGATCAAAAAAAGAGTGGACATACTCATATCTATTACTGGTTGTTTGAAGTAAAAGCTTACGTTCTGCCTCTTTGTGGTTTAAGTGTACTCCCTGGATCTGGGGAGTGCGGTGCCCAAAAGGGAGAAGAAATCTGGGAGAGCTGTGCTCTTGCATGGGATCAGTCAGCTAAAATCATCATCCAACCTCTGATATCCACCACTGCATGAGCCTGTTTTATGAAACATTCCAAGTGTGTACAATTGAAAGAAACACACAAATCTCTCTTAGATTGGTGTAAATCAGGAAGAGCTCTTAATCTACAGGGGACAAGGTGGCATGGTGTATGGGAGCTTTCTTAGGTGACTGTGCAAGAACGTTACACGAGAGAAAAAATGTGTGTGAAAGAAAGAGAGGGGGGAGGGTAGAGGAACAACAAGGTAGGAGGAGGGAAAAGGGAGGATGGATGATTTCTGCATTTAGAGGATGCGTCTGTTTGACACACTGGAGGTGCGGGACACAGTCACTCCGCTGCCTGAGCTGTAGCCGCCGCCGCCGATTGAAGACTTTGAGGAACTGGAAAAGCTGTAGCCACCACCAGCTACGTTGCCCGCTGCCATTCCACCGCCATAACCCATTCCACTGCCATAACCCATTCCGCTGCCATAACCCATTCCGCCGGCAGAACTCATTCCGCTGCCCATGCTGATTCCGGTGCCAGAACCTATTCCAAAACCGACACCACCACTTAGTAATAAAAACGGGATCAAGTGAAATTCTTTTATAAATCCTTACTCCAGAAAATGTACTTTTTTCCTCAATATAGTGTATATATTAATAGTTGGAATAATTTGCAGGAATATATGACCCAATGTAGTTCTTGTCAGCACTTAATAGATCAACTTTCTTCTCAATTGACTTTTATTAGAACTTGAGGATTGATTGAGAAAAAGTAACACACTTACCCATACTGCTGCTAGAAGACTGAACGTGGATGGTCGCATTACCACCACCAGAGGAAATTCTATGGAGAGATGCATGCATTAGATCTGGATTTGATCTATTCCCAGCACTTCACTACCATTATTGATATCCTCAAAATGTATGTGGAATGTAATATCTCTATATCTCGCTTTCTTCTTCCTGTTATCTAACTATCTTTTAAACACTAAAACGGGATCAACCTGATTTTACCTGGACTCCTCTCCTTCAAGCAGTTTCCTGTAGGTGGCGATCTCAATGTCCAGTGCCAGTTTGACATTCATGAGCTCTTGGTACTCGCGCACCTGGCGGGCCATGTCCTGTTTGGCTCTCTGGAGAGCGTCCTCCAGGTCCTTGATGCGACCCTTGGCATCCCTGACAGCCAGCTCACCGCGCTCTTCAGCCTCAGCGATTTGGGCCTCCAGGTTGGAGCGCTAGACAGAGTAAAATGTACAACTTAAACTCTGAAGTGGTTGGCTTGTAAGCTTGGAATGCTACAGTGCAAATTATTGAAAAGTGTAGGTCTAAAACTTCAGGTAGTGTAGTTGATCGCTTTAAGTGTAAACCAACCTGTCCTTTGATTGATTCAATCTCATTCTGAATGCGGCTGATCATACGATTGAGTTCAGCCATCTCAGCCTTTGTGTTGCGAAGGTCATCTCCATACTGGCCAGCAGTGCTCTGCATCTCCTCATACTGATAGAAGACAACGAAATGTTTACTTACCAACTATCATTCCATATATTCCCTGTATAGTCATGATTTTTTCCATACATCTTTATTAGCCTTATCTGTCCATAGTATTTTAATCAAATGTGACCAATATCATGGTGAGGTCTTCTCTGCTATTTCATTTGCAGCTGGCACTGATTTTACTAATTTCTCCTCCAACTTACCTTCTGCTTGTACCATGTCTCTGCCTCAGCACGGTTGCGGTTGGCAATGTCCTCATACTGAGCGCGCACCTCAGCCACAATTGCATCCATGTCCAGGTTGCGACTGTTGTCCATTTCCACAATGACAGAGGTATCCTTG
>OMLC01057333.1:0-12550 GCA_900302585.1 Regalecus glesne
TTTTTATGGCTTTAATAGAATTTTAATTGATCATTATTAAATGTCATTATATATTAGAAATTTATAGATTTTGTTAGAAATACTATTTATTGCCAATGCTTTTGCAAAGCTGTGTATTGGTACAACCATTTTAAATGTCTCAATTTTTATAGACTGAATGCTAATCTAGAAAGCTGAATTTTGTGCCACGGAGGAAAATATCAAATGAGACTGAAATATAACAAAAACCTTATAAGATACTAAAAAGCTGAATAACAACCAACATTCAAATCAGAGTTGGAAATGTTTGATTTAAGTTGGATGACGTTTCTATCTGGCAGTAGGTGGAAGTAGCTCAGGTCTAAAAAAAAATGGGTTGAATAAGAATAGTAAAGAGCAGAGAGAACATCTAACTAGCTTACAGTGTGTCCACTGATGTAACAGTGGTGGCCCAGTGGTTAGCACTTTTGGCTCAGAGAAATAGGGTCCAAATTAAGTCACACTCAAAACTGTAGAGGGTACTTCTCGTTAAGAGGAGTTTCAGGTATTCAAATGTGTTGAGTATCCCTCTACTTGGTCAGTGCAAAGTCAAAGTGGGTATAATTCACTCCCATTAAACACTATTGGATCATGAAATGACAGCTTATCATGTTCAACCATAGTTGTCTTCAACTTTTTGGACGAGCAGTGACAGCTGGTACGCAATAAAATTTCAAGTTTGAGCCTGTTGTTGGCCTCTGAAAATAGATCTCCCTAACTCGCTGGTTTGATTTCTCTCGTCCTCTGTTTCCAGAGGTATTCTCCTGATCTGGTTGCTGGCTGCTCTGTCCTCCCCGTCTTAACATACAGCTCCAACCTAAATAGTATTGCTACTTTAGGGCTGCAACAAGACCCTAGGCTGCAACGTCCGATGGAAAATAAGTATTGCTAATTTCTTAAATAGTATAATATAGACTCAAAATATACTCTATGTGGTATAGAAATGTACACATATGTTTTCAGGGTTCATCAGGTGAGGCTGACACATAGATGCACTTCCTCCTACAATATAAAGAATTCAATGAAATGAGGAATCTTTACTTTAACCTATTCATTTCTGTAATTTGGATATCAAAGAGCAGAATCTCTCCCATTTGTATTTAAGCAGTTGATATTTGGAGAAATTGATATTTTTGAATACACTTTTTATAGTGTTTTTAACCTTTAGCAGAAGTATATTTATGTGTGTGTGTACACGTGTATTCTCCTTGATGCCGTGTCATACAACCATCTTTATGTAACTGACCTGGCCTACATCCGCCACCAAATCACTAAGCTGCACACCCCAACACACTCCCCTAGCCTGGTAACCTCATTCTCAGACACACACACATACACTGAACAGAAATGTTAATTCTTAAAAAACACTTACTCACACAATCACCAGCTGAGAAGAAGACATATATTGACTCATAAATAAAGTTAGGTATGTAAATATTTGGACAGTGACACAATTTTCACAATTTCAGCCCTGTACGCTACTGCAATAGATTTGAAATAAAATAACCAAAACTCAATCTATGTGCAGACTTTCAGCTTTAATTTGAGGGTATTTACATCAAAATTGGAGGAAGGTATTGGGAAGGAGTAGATGTAAGGAATTTGAACCTGAGAATACCTATCTACCTTGAAAAATCTGATCTGGCTGACTAAATAGTAAGTCTTTTTTTAAGATAGAGATTTTCTTTGCTTTTGAGCCACAGAAAGCAGAATTAGAAAAAAATTGCAAATAGAAATGAATTTGTTAGTCGTATTTTTCAGCTTAACAGCATTGGTCGATACAGAGAACAGATTGGGCATGCCTGACCGGCAGCCTTGAACACCACAATGTTGGCTGACCTTTTACGTTCCAAAAAACTTAAACTGCTGTCATGCAGTTGAGGGGACTTTCAGGCCTTATATTAATGTATTACTTAAAGAGTTAATTTGAGCAAGTGTTGTCACGTGATGTTCTCTGATCTTTCTAAAGTCAATGATGATTTCGTTTGTCTTGTTGACATTAAGATAGAGGTTTTTATCATGACACCATATGGAGAGTAAATTCATTTTCTTCCTCTCAGATTTCTACTTCAGTGTTTGGAGGATTTAGACGCCAATCTCCGTAAACTCAACTCCCGTCTTTTCGTCATCCGGGGCCAGCCAGCCAATGTATTCCCACGCCTCTTCAAGGTCAGTAGAATGAAAAATAAAGTTCTAAAGTCGGTAGAAATGAGTAGCTCAGCATGGAAGTAGTGGCAGACTAATTTTTCAACTTGTGGACAAATTGTTCTTCATGAATGATGGTTGGCCGTCTTGGATCATTCAGTGAGACTGTTAAAAACAGCTTACATAGTGAATATTGACGGAGTACCACCTGCACATCTCATCCCCCTGTTCCAGGAATGGAAGATCAGTCGGTTAACCTTTGAGTACGACTCTGAGCCTTTTGGTAAGGAGAGAGATGCTGCCATCAAAAAGCTGGCTATGGAGGCTGGAGTGGAGGTCATTGTCAAGACATCGCACACTCTCTATGACCTTGACAAGTAAGGAGGAAACGTGCCGACACATGCATATTTACACACGCACACTTACATACACATAGGCAGCAGGTTGGCAAAAGGTTTAGGGACTGTCCGTCAAAACTAGGATCAGACTTTTGGTGAACAAAGGGTTTAATCCTGGTGTGTTTCTCTGTCCCCCTCCATAGAATCATTGAGCTAAATGGTGGACAGGCCCCTTTAACCTACAAGCGTTTTCAGACCCTCATCAGTCGACTGGACCCTCCAGAGATGCCTGTGGAGGTCCTGTCGGATGCTGTGATGGGTCGCTGTATAACCCCCATCTCTGAGGATCATGGAGACAAATATGGAGTGCCATCCTTGGAGGAGCTAGGTGAGAAATCTAAGATTAAGCGTAACATCTTGTGGAAGTAAACTCTTATTCTCAGTTTTGGCACAAGTGGTGCTCCTCAGCACAGACATGGACACCGATGGTAAATGTGAGAGCCCATTAATTAAAGTGTATGTTTTACAGGGACACACACATACCACAAACTTGCTTTATTTTCTGTTGCTGTTTTCTGAAAATCCATTTACCTTTCAATAAAAGTCCCTGGGTAAGGATTCAGTAGTGAGATTTAAGGAATTTTCCCTGTGTGCTAGTGTCCCATATAATGTATCTTTCAGTCAGATTTACTATGAGAAAAGTGCTCTCAAGCATTTCAGTTGTTTTTAAAGGTGTTTTCCCACCAAGTTCAGCCAGGTTGAATTTGGATCTATCCACTGTCACGGTCTGGCTAGTTGAATTTTGTATTTAAATGCTCATCCTGTCAGCTGAAGGTATCTTGTTCTGACTTGAGATTAGCAATGTGTTAACCCAAAGCTGTCAGTCCATATGTCTAGTTTCCATTCACAGACTACAGTTGACCTTTCACATTCTTACTGTACTGTCACCATCTACCACTGACATCTGCAACCTTCTCCTTCCCATAACTTTATTTTACAAGTGCAGTGCATGTACGGAATGTTTTTCTGGTTGACAGTAGGTGCAGACACATACTGACAGTTGACAAAGTAATGAAAGTCAACCTGACACTCGGAATGGGGACAGTAGTACTTAATTTACTGTGGATAATGGACATAATGTCAGTTTCTACACAGAGCACATTTGCTGACTTGTATGTCTTACCAATACATGCTTGCCTTTACATGTTCAGGCGAAACACATGTATGTACTGTGGGAGAAAACCAGAGTACTCGTAGAAAACTCAGCAAATTGTGTTTCCCCAATTCTATTATATATTTATTAAATTATTGAACACTTTAGACTAAAAGTGGAGCAGTGATATTGGGGTAGCAGTCTTTACTGTTGTTATTGTTTTGATGGGGCTTCATCACCCAAATAACCTCAAAAAGACATGCGTGTTGGTTGGTGTTAATACTCCTACCTCTGCCCCTGAGCAAGGCAAAATAAAGAGTTGGTCCCTGGGTGCTGCAACTGCTTATTGCTCCTATCTAATAGGATGGGTTACAAGGAAAGAACAAATTTTGTCGTCCATCCATCATCAACCGCTTATCTGAAATCAAATCGTGGGGGAACTGGAACCTATATCAGTCTTCAGTGGGTAGAGCTGTCATCTTGCAATCAGAAGGTTGCAAGTTCGAGCCCTGCACCTGCAGAGAATCTTGTTGAAGTTCCCTTGAGCAAGACACTGTTCCCCTAACTGCTCTGCCATGTGATGGACTGGCGACTCTTTAAGGGTGTACCCGGCTTTTCGCCCAATGAGAACTGAGATAGGCTCCAGTTCCCCTTTGGATAAGCGGTTGACAATGGATGGATGGATGATGAAGATTATTTAAGCAAAGTAGTCATCCATTTTTAAAATGAGGCTAATAATTAAAGATTGATGGTTTGGGTTTATAGGCACTCCCAAGCCATCCTACATCAATGTACCGTTTTACTTTCATATTTTTTCATTGGACAAGAAAGTTCTTAGGTACACACTAAAGTACAGATACATCCAAAGAATTGTTGGTTATGAAGTATATGGTGTAATTCTCTCCCTCTCTCCCTCTCTCTCTCTCCTAGGCTTTGATATTGAGGGCCTGCCTTCAGCTGTGTGGCCAGGAGGGGAGACCGAAGCACTTACCAGGATAGAGCGGCATCTGGAGAGAAAAGTGAGTACCTGAACACTGCACAGTAAAGCATATGAGAGAACACCAACATCACAATGATTTTGAATTATTTATTTTTTTGTGATAGTCTTCTGTCCTCACCTGCTGAGGAAATGGTATAGATGCTGTTGTTAGCGATGCATACCATGCTTTTATTTAAGGAAGGAATAACTGTTCTCGGTGTCTGTTTATATGTGAGTGTTTGAATGTGTGTTTGTGGTCAGCAGTGAGGTTATGATGAACTGATGAAAGTGTACCACAAAACATTGTTATTTATAAGAGATAAAAAACAAATGCCACCAAAATGAATATGGTCATTTTGTAAAAGTAAATTAAAAGCATTCTCTTTCTCCCTTTCTGTATCCAGGCATGGGTGGCTAACTTCGAGCGGCCTCGGATGAATGCCAACTCCCTGCTGGCTAGCCCCACAGGACTAAGCCCCTATCTGCGGTTTGGCTGCCTTTCTTGTCGCCTTTTTTACTTCAAACTCACAGACCTCTACCGCAAGGTCAGTCATTAGCCACTGAGGCTTACTGTTGTCATTCCTGTGGGGTAATTCTCCTCTCATATGCATTTCTGCCACAGAGAGGTCAGGGTCATGTCAGCCACAGAACAGTACATTAAGGGATGGCTAGAGTGTCTTGCTCATGGGACGCATCAGCAGGCTAGATGTTTGAACCAGGGTCATGTTATTGGAGGATGTTCTGCCAACTTGCACCCTCTTTCTATAAGACATTTTGCTGCCCGGACTTTTTTAGTTAGACCAACAGGTCCTAGTTCTCTATTTGGGGGTGTTTTATCTATAAGGTGCTTCCCCAATGTGTATTTTCCTTTCCAAATTAGGGTTTCTTCACATTATAATGTGCAAGCATGAAATTTCAATGCAAACATAAACCCTCTGGCTTATAGCCTACATAACATGGTCTTGTCCAACAGTGGAACATCATACTGTAGGTCGTTGCATAGTCCCTGATAGACACCTTCAATATAGACACAGCAGTAGTTTGCACTCAGTTTGTTCCATTTTATAAGGCAAATAGTAAACAATGGAGAGGTCAATAATGAGACACCTTTAGAAATACAGAAACACAAAACTGGAAACAATTACATATGTTTCTTACTTGGTGAATAAAAATTGAAAGAAAAATACAGGGCTAACATAAACGTAACATAAAGACCACTGTACCTACCTGAGACCTCATTGGAGAGACACACAGACAGGCAGGGAAAACACAAAAACAGGCCCTGTCAGAACTCGATTATCACTACTAACTTACTCAACCATAACCATGAGACTGAACTGTAATTTTTTTCCATTTGTTTCCATTAATTCATGTAAATCAGGTGAAGAGGAACAGTTCGCCACCCCTCTCCTTGTATGGCCAGCTACTGTGGCGAGAATTTTTCTATACAGCAGCAACCAACAATCCACGTTTCGACAAGATGGAAGGTAACCCCATTTGCGTGCGCATTCCCTGGGACAAGAACCCCAAGGCCTTGGCCAAGTGGGCTGAGGCCAAGACAGGATTCCCATGGATTGATGCCATCATGACCCAACTGAGGCAGGAGGGCTGGATCCACCACCTGGCCCGGCATGCCGTGGCCTGCTTCCTGACCAGAGGGGACCTGTGGATCAGCTGGGAGGAGGGCATGAAGGTGAGATTGAATTGAATGTAACTGATGGGGTAAGGGATTAATAACTGAATTGACAGTGGTATAGGCAGGTGTGAGGAAATTAGACTAGCTATAGAGCAATATTTCTTGCAAAATATGTGGATTATTTAGGAGGAGGTGATGAAGGTGAGGGTGGAGAGAAATTCAGATCATTTTGACAAATGGAACACCCCCATGTTGACTCAAACTTCTTTTTTTGGATAAATTGGAGCTCTTGGTCCATTTTGAACAAGTCAAGTCAACGTTATATGTATAGGCCATTATCACAAATTAACAATTGGCCTCAGTAAATTCCACATTAACGCAACATCCTGTCCTTAGACCCTCACATTAGATGAGGAATAACTCCCTCAAAAACCCATTTAATAGGGAGCAAGATAGGAAGTAATCTCAGAAATGGCGAGAGAGGAGGGATCTCTCCCAAGATGGACAGCTGTGCAATGGATTTTGTGTATACAGAGTAAAACACAATTTAAAGCATACAACACTAACATGATAACAGAATTATAATGGAATTACAAAAGATATATTAATAATTATGATAATCTCCTTCATTGTGACAGCGGTCATTAATGAACATCTAGAATGCAAACATATGAATTTAGAAAAAGCCTATGACAGGGTACTGAGGTGTGTTACTGTATGACGAAGTCAGAAGTGGCAGAGAAGTGTGTAAGAGGGCAGTGTGACAGTGGTGAGATGTGTAGTAGGAATGACAGATGGGTTCAAGGTAGAAGTTGAGTTACATCAAGGATCGGTTCCGAGTCCTTCCTAGTTTACAATGGTGATGGACAGACTGATGGATGAGACTAGGCAGGACTCCATGGACTATGATGTTTGTAGATGACATTACAATCTGTAGTGACAGTAGAGAGCAGGTTGAGTTGAGTCTGGAGATTATCAGGAGTATCAGGGGTGATTTGTTACAGAAGGGTACCAGCAATTTTGAAAGGGCATGTTTACAAGATGGTAGTGAAACCTGCTTTGTTGTTTGGTTTGGAGACAGTAGCACTGACAAAAAGACAGTAGGTAGAGCTGGAGGCGGCAGAGTTGAAGATGCTAAGATTTGCACTGGGAGTGACGAAGAAGAACAAGATTAGGAACGAGTATATTAGAGGGACAGCTCAGGTTGAACAGTTTGGAGACAAAGCAAGAAAGGCAAGATTGAGATGGTTTGGACATGTGTAGAGAAGAGATGCTGGGTATAATCTAGGAAGGATGCTGAATATTGAGATACCAGCAAGAGTAAAATATGAAGGCCAAAGAGGAGGTTTATGGACATGTTGAAGAAGGACATGCAGGTGGCTGGTATGACAAAGGAAGATCCTGAGAGATGGAGATTGATGATCCGCTGTCGTGACCTCTAACAAAAGCAGACAAAAATAGTAGAATTAATAGTAGTAGAAGTAGCAATAGTAGTAGAATGCAAACATGCCGGATTAAGCCACTTTGAAGTAAGGCAGGCAGATGAGGAGAATGGGTACAAGAGATGAATCGACTGATCAAGGCAAGCAGAGAGAGATGGTGGTGGACAGGAGAGGGACTGAGGCTGAGCAATACCCTTGTTAAATAAGGTCTGGCAATCAGTTTGGGTGAGGGTTTGAAGATTAGTACAAAGCATTAAAGAAGCACTCAAGGCTTACATCAACTTCATCTTTGCTTGTGCTTGTTTCGCGCCCCCCCCCTCCCATAGGTCTTTGAGGAGCTACTGCTGGATGCAGACTGGAGTGTGAATGCTGGTAGCTGGATGTGGCTTTCCTGTAGTTCTTTCTTCCAGCAGTTTTTTCATTGCTACTGTCCTGTGGGCTTTGGGCGGCGAACAGACCCCAACGGGGACTTCATTAGGTGGGTACCTGTCCTGGCATCCTTAATCTCCATCCCAATCCCATACACACACCCTCTCCTACCATGGATGGTGCTTCTCTCTTACTTCATCTCTTAAACCTCAACACAGAAAGGAAAAGTACATACATACATACGTCTTTTTTTCTGCTCAAACTTCAGCATTTTCTTTAGCATATTGTTTGTGTGCTTTTAAATGGATTTTTAGGCCATTGTCTGGGGATTCTTAATTGGTGCACATGAGAGAGTGCATCATATGCATCTTTAATCTCTTAAGTCACTGATTATTTTAACCCATCCAATCATGCGCTAATAAGATGACAGAATATGTCTCATCATTCTCTTGTTTTGGCTGTGTTGATGTCTTACAGGAATTATTTTTAGTACTTTCTGTTAAGGTGGGATTGAGCGAAAAGTTCAGCTATCCCTCCCCCCTTCTTAGATTGTAGTTGAATGCTTTTAAGAAGATTGGCCAGGTTTGCTTTGTCTGGTTGTCAGGGTAACAAAGGTTTACCTGTGAAACCCTGAAGGACGAGGCCTCGATCATGCCCCAGCAGCACCCTCTGAGCTGGTCTGGAACTCAGTAGCTTCTTCTCATTTCGCCAAAAGGGATTCTGACCGCTTGATAGGGAAATGCTAATCCATACCTGCGCTTGATAGGTAGAGGGCAGCAACAAGAGGCCTTGAACCAGCAGCTGCTGTCTGTAATCACTTTGATGTGTGGTCGGCACAGGTAGTCATTACCAGTGTACTGCCATGCCAGGTCAGGCCAGACTGTTTCACCGTCAGGGTGCTGGGCAGACCCCTCATCCAGCCCTTTGTGAAATGTTCAATAGTGCTCTGTGTGAACACAGCCCTGTCAGTTCAGGACCTGGAACAGTGGCTTGTAGGAACTTTTAACTAGACAGGAGCCATGAGTTTCTCACACACACACACACAAACACACACACACGCATGCATGCACATATAAAGTAATTAATCCCCATAATCCATGCGGATGCATTTTCCTTTTTCATCCTTAAATCTAATGCACACATGAATACCTTGTGCTGCCTAATACAAAAAATTTACACATCTCTTATCCATTCACATGCATGCCAACACACATATAATTTCACTTTCCAACATGCACCCATAGACTCAAAGTATTAACATTCTTCTCTCCCCTAGATCATACACAACCTACCCTTCTTCTCTGACACATCCTGTGCTACACACTTGCGTTCATCACAAAAAGAGGTGAATCTGTTCACTCACCAGGTGACTTCTTCAGTCTGAAGAAGTCACCTGGTGAGTGACGAAACGTTTCTCAATAAACTTCTGATCCAGTTGAACAGATTCACCTCTTTTTGTGATTTCCCTACCTGGATTATTGAGCATGCATCAAGACTACTCATGTGTTGTTTTAAACATATGTCCAGATGAACTGAATGAACTATTTGGACATTGTTGACTACCTGGATCAGTGAGCCTGAAAGATGTTTTTCTATTTATTGTACAGTGGATTTATATTGTACACCTTTTTGAAAATATTGGTGTTGCACGCTGTCTTCAGTTATGAACACAAAGATTGACTACATACAGATAATCTATCTGTCTGTCCGTCCATCATCCATCCATCCACCTAATCTATGTCATGTATCATGATGGTGTCATCCCACCCGTCCACACGGTGGCAGTGTCTGGGCGTGTTCCGTCTACCTTCAGTCTTCGTTATGAATATTCATGAAGCATTGCGCTATACGTAGTCCACCGCAGCTTGTAGGAGCAGCTCGGTCCTCCCAACCCCGCACACCGTCCTCCCTCCACGGCTCGGAGAGAAGCGCTCACACCGGATATCCCCGACCGAGAGACCGTAAAGAAGCCGAAGAAGAAGCAGCGACGGCAGCGTCGTCAAAGCGAAGTGAAGGAGAGAGAAGCCAACCGCTCGTCTGGGTACTGTCCCTCCTTCTCCTCCTCTTCTCCTCTTCTCCTCCACAATCTCTCTTCTCCCCCTCCCCCGTTCGACAGAGAACTTAGCAGCTTTTGTTTTTCCGTTGGGTGCTCAGGTTTCTTGCTGACATGGTAGATTATCACGCTGCCAACAACCAATACTCGGCCGGCGGGACGCTCACCTACATGGAACAGGAAAACGACTGGGACCGGGACCTGCTGCTGGACCCGGCCTGGGAGAAACAGCAGAGGAAGGTAGGATATCGGAGAGAAAACGGTGAACCGAAGGGTGAGAGTGGTGCTACTGGGAGGGAAAGCGGGGTAAGATGGCTCGGCAGGGACTGTGGGAGAGGCGGAGGACTGAATGTTGGCCCTGCTCTCGTTGGCGTGTTTGCAGTGGGCAGCCCCCGGAGCATGGCCACCACGTTCCCGCCCGCTTTTATGTCAAATTTCATTAATTTAATGTCTTTCCTCGTCCCACCTTAGTGGTTTTTTTTTGGGGGGGGGCAGTGACCCCCCCATCCTGCTCATGGCGGTCCAAACAGAAACAATGCTGGTTTATCTCCCCTCCGGACAAAAGTGCTCCAGCTGTCTGCAGCTAAACCGCTGCCCGCCTGCCCGCTGTGGGAATGTCGGACTTGCGCTATTTCAGCACTCTTTCCTCCATTCCGTGCGATAGCAGGACGCCAAACGGTTACTGGAAGCCTTAACTGAGATTAGATTAATTCCCGTGTAGAAATGACGAACGTGTGTGTGGCTTGCGGGGTGTGGGGAGGTGGAACCCGTGTTCCCTTAGTTTTTATCTGGCCAGCCTCCTTTCCAAGGCCGATAGGAACCGAGTCGCTGCCGCCCTGGTTGCCTGGTTTGGCTGTTGCACATCGAGCCGGCGTGCAAGGCCGCCTGCTGTCCCTCATTCAGACACGACATGTACCCCCCCCAACAGTTTACCCCAGGCTCAGATATGAGCCCTCATGTCCCTCCACTCTGGGGGTCTGGCCACCCTCAAACCAGGAAACTACAAGCTGGAAGGGCTGTGGTGGAATGACGGAGGGTGTGTGGTGCTAACGCAGAGGCTACACGGAGCCCCTCCGGTTCAGCGCCCCGGCCAGATGATTAGCATTCCTTCCAGTGGAGCGACAGCATGCCGAGCATTCACACGTCTGTTTTTATTATAACCACTCGGCATTAAACATTCCTGTCACTGAAAAGCCGTCAAACAAACTACGGGGTCAAAACTCCGGCTCAGACTCCCCCCCCTTCCGTGGTTAGCTATTCAAGCGGAGCACCCTTTGTACATGTTTATCCAGAGGGCACACGGAGCAAAGTCCCCGTCCCTCTCCTTGTGCAGGGAAGGAGACTAACCTACATCAATCATTAACCGAAGGAGCAGCTTGAGCAAACCCGAGCCTGCGTTGGTTCCTTCCGATGCATTCCTGGGCCGGGTGGCCTGCACAAGCTCTGGGAACGGAATAGCCAGAGGCCGAGGGTTCGAACCCACTGCAGGGCGTCAGGAAGGGCCTCTGGCCTTAATCCTCCAAGTCTATGTCCAGCCCCACAACGTAGGGGCTGATGGTGCCATGTAGCAGACGGAGCTCCTCTTAATTGACATGGCAGGGCGGTCCTCAGCCATGACTGTAGTTCAGTCTGAAGAATGAGTCCTTCCTGCTGGACTTGAGGCCAGTGACCTATGCCTGTGGCATGGCCGTCCTTGCTGCGCTGGTTATTGAGGATAAAGGGAAATTAGGCTAGGAAATTATCCATTGTCCCTGTTCATTATCTTTCGGTGGTGCCGCACCTAAAACCAACCACAAAACAAGGCAGGAAGTATCTGAATGAGTATTATTTGAGGATTAGGTTTGGCTCGACATCGTTTGGGTTGCCAAACGGTTCCATGTGATGAATCTCACAGTTGCTTGTTAGATGAAAGAGGAGAGGTCTTTATGTGTTATAATCAGTCCCCACACTGTGGGGATAGACATGGACTATGATGAAGCTTGGGGGATTAGGCAAGAGGCTCTTCCTGATGCCCCGCAGCGGGTTCGAACGCTCTAATTCCACCTTGTCAATTCTTGAAGTGTGCACTCTACCGCTGAGCTACCACAGTTCCTGATCTTATGGTCTTCCTCCTCTTTTGGGTTATTCCTTGTTTTCCAGGGGTCACCACAGCGGGTTATATAGTTTCCATCAGTACCGTCTGAGGACACGGCATCCATGGTGGCTGTTAACCCGTGCCTGGACTGATCCGGTGTTGAACTTGTCAATCGCATACTGACTTGGCAGAATTTTCTGTCGGATGCCCTTCCTGACACAACCGTTGACATTATGGATGGAGGCACAGGCGAAGTGTTAGAACCATTCATGGACTTGCACTCATGTCTGTCAGCCATTGATTGTTAGATATAGTGTTTCTTATCATTCAAGCAGATATATAT